>JAXIVD010006341.1:0-24378 GCA_036785275.1 Cancer borealis
AGGCCTTATTTTTTTCCTTTTCTTTCTTTTTTTCCTCTTTCTACCAGGTACTTTCTCGGTCATTTTTCCCTATCCGGTCCTCCTCCTCCTCCTCCTCCTCCTCCTCCTCCTCCTCCATCTTACGTATAGAGCCATAAGAGCGTATATTTAAAATGCTCTTAATGGTAATGTCTCCTAAAACTCTTAAAAAGCTATACATGTACTCGTAAAGTTTGACTGAGTTCCCTAAAAGCTGCAATATTCACTGTATTAATCCACATGACTTATAATTTTCTCTAAAAGGTTTATAAGGTCATCTGAATTCTTATAATATTCAGTAGAGGTCCTTTAAGTAGGCTCTTTCACTCTCCTTAAAAGTTCTTAAAAGTTCTTATACAACCGTAAGACCATATTCTTCTAAATTTCCTTAAAAATCACTAGACCTATTTCGATTTAAGGTCTCAGTCACTGCAGTACTTAATGTCATAAAAATCCCTTAAAACCTATCGAAAAACCCTGAAAGCTCCTAATAGTCCTTTAATATCCCTAAAATGTTCCTTGATAGCTAGTGGAAGAAATCATGGCACGGTGTGGAAGTGCGTGAGGCGGAATCGTGTGTTGAATGACTTGTTTACTCGAGGTGAGCGGGCAGCCGCGGCACCTGGCGCGGGAAAACCTGAGGTGATTTGGGCATAATCGACAAAAAGAGCGAAGGAACGGAGAAGAGAGAGAAAGAATAAAATAAAGAGAAAGAGGAAGAGGAAGAGATATACAGATAAATATAGATAAACAGTTAAATAAATAGATAGAAACATATAGATAGATAAATGGACAAATAGAGAAAAAAAGAGAGAGAGAGAGAATATCAACCATCACAAACATCAACAAAATTTAAGACAACACCACAAAAAAAAAACTCGTCATATACCACACCTTCTCATCGTCTCAAAATAAAGGACACAAAAAAAAAGGTGTACCCAATCAAGCTTAACCATGACCTCCCTCCAGCCTAGATACCCCCTGACACCTGACGGAGGAAGGAACACCTGTAAGCTAATCACTCAACACCTGCTGACGGAGAGAAACCCGCTCAGCAACACAAGGAAGACAGGATGCGGTTGTGAACTGAACTTAACAACAACAGCGAAAGTTTTACCGAGAGAGAGAGAGAGAGAGAGAGAGAGAGAGAGAGAGAGAGAGAGAGAGAGAAGAGAGAGAGAGAGAGAGAGAGAGAGAGAGAGATGGGTGGTGACGGAGGAAAGAGAGGAAGAGTTTCAGCCACGACATTAATGCGTTTTAGCTTCGCCAACAACAGCCTGTCTGAAAGGTGCGAAGTGAAGAGAGCGTAGAGCTGGAGGAGGGAAAGAAGGTGGGCCAGGAAGGAGAGAGAGTAGAGGGGTGGAGGGCGTGAGGACAGGTAATGCAGGTGAGAGGAAACCAAGTCAATTAAGAAGTTAAATAAATTAAAAAATTAAAAACTGAAAAAAACACATCGAGAAAAGCGTCAAATTAATAGAAAATAAAGTACATCCAACACTTATGAATAAGATAAATAATAAACTGTACGGTAACTTCAAGAAATTACTAGTTAAGTGAACGCAAGTCAACAAAAAGCCGCAGGAAATAATTAACTGTGAAATGAGTCAACACGAAAGGACGGCGTGTTGGCTGTGCTTCTTGACAGCTGACTTGGTGCCATAAATCCACAGAAACAAGGGAAGGTGTTACGTCATGGCTTGCTTTTTTGGCGGGAAAACGGCCCACATAACTATCCCTGCGGCCATGCTTACCTGAATGGCCTGTAAGCTTTTCTTGCATTTTTTTCCCTCTCAATGCTCATTGGTGGTGGTGGTGGTGGTGGTGGTGGTGGTGGTGGTGGTGGTGATGGTGGTGGTGGTGGTGGTGGTGATAGTGCATATTCAAAAAGAAAAGAAAAAATATTGCTTTTAGTGAAGAAATAAAAATCGTTCCTTTTTCGCAAACTTCCCAAAATGGACCAAGAAAAATACCACAAAACTATGGAAACTTTGAAAAAATAAACACACATCGAAGCACAAAAAACAGGAAACAGACAGACATAAACAGACAAGATGGACAGACAGACAGACACAGACAAACACCACACAACACCACCATCACAGCCTCACAATACACTTACAACACCTTTTTTTTTATTCTTTGTTCCTTTGAATTCCCTCCTACTCCCCCTCCTTCTGTCTTTCATCCCCTCTTCCTTTATCCTCTCTCTCTCTCTCTCTCTCTCTCTCTCTCTCTCTCTCTCTCTCTCTCTCTCTCTCTCTCTCTCTCTCTCTCTCTCTCTCTCTCTCCCTCTCCTAAAGATTATTCAATGGGCCATTTGAAGTCGACGTTGCAAGGGACGCCCAAGGCCTGTCTCGGGTGATTGAATGAGATGCTGAGGCGACGTGGTGGTGGGGTGGTGGTGGGGGTGGTGGTGGTGGTGGTGGTGGTGGTGGTGGTGGTGGTGGTGGTGGTGGTGGTGGTGGAGTGGTAACAGTGGTAATGGAAATAATGAAATATAAAAAAGAGAGAAAGAGATATGAATAAAAAGGAAATCAAGAATATTCACATTATCGGAAAAAAAATTGTAATAGTAACATTTTGAAAGATAAGATTATAAAATACAAATCAAATACGTAAGAACTTCACCCTAAAAATTAGAATATGAAAAACAAAAACCAAAAAAAAACGATAAAAATTGATAATCCAAAACGAGATGAAGAAGAAAAAAAAGGAAAGCAAGAAAGGAAGAGAGAGAGAGAAAGAAGAAAAAAAAGTGATATTAAAACTAACATTACCACGCACTATATACTCCCCCGCCTTTCCTCGCCTCATTTTCTTTGCAACATGAAGCAGGAAAAGCATTGCAACGGCCGGCGGAGGGGGCAGCACGGTTTGTATCAAGTGTCAGGGTGTGAGGGTGTGTGGGTGTGTGGATGTGAGGGTGTGAGGGGCGTAGGCAAGCAGTGGCCTCGTCGTTCTGTTCTCGTCTGTCAGGCCACAAGACGTGCGTGCATGTGGCTCTTCAAGTACCGCGAATCCTTCAACACAAACCCGTGACATTCGTTAAACAGTTGTGACTTTTTTTTAAAAATTCGGGTGAAATTTGCTTTGATGTATATTATGTTTTTTTCTTCTTCCTCAAAAATTTCCTCGTATTTAGTAGTCTTCAAATATTTTCTTGTTTTTTTAGTTTTGACGGAAATGTGTTTCTTTTTCTCCATAAATCAGTTTTTCAATGAATTTCTTAATGCATTAGTTAGTTCTGATTTTGTCTCATCTTGTATAAGTTTTTTTTCTTCAAATTCATATCTTCGTGTGATTTCTATTAAATGTACCAATGATTTCTGCCATATATATACATCATAATCTTTAATTTATCCTATTCATTACATAAAAGCATTGTTTAAGGCACTATTACCTTAATGATAATGATAATGGGATCACGTGATGGACTGATTAATATAAGTTTTTCAAATACATTTCACATTTCTACAAAGATGGATTATGTTTGTCTCTATTTACAAGCTGAAAACCTGCCGTCACACACACACACGCACACGCACACACACACACACACACACACACACACACACACACACACACACACACACCTGCTGTTCCCCGTCCCCCTGGTGGTGGCACACAAAATCATAACCACAAGACCTCCAAGAAAACTGCTTCTTACTTTATTTATTTTGGTGATCCTTCCTGCCTCTGCTGTGACCGAAATTTTAGGTCATTAGCCAACACTATCTTTAACCCTCACACACTACTCATTTTTGTTTTATTTATATTATTGGCATACACGACCATCATTATTACAATCAAATAAAAAAGTGCTTTATAAATTTCTTTCTTTACATGTCATTATCACTTAACTTCTCATAATACTTTTCTCATTATAAAAAACCAGCGCTAACGATGTGATTTACTTTTCTCTCCTACATTTCCTTCCTTATAGAGTAAATTCAAGCCCTACTTAAGTCACCATCACTCACTTTCACCGTTCAAGAAGCATAATCATTTTCATCATCACATACAGATGCATCATTGTCTCTTTAGGTAATGTAGCAAAATTCCGCTTTTAAAAATCTTTAGTACCACCACCACCACCACCACCACCACCACCACCACCACCACCACCACCACCACCACCACCACCATCACAACAACAAACACCATCCCGTTCTACCGTCTTGCTTCACAGTTGATAATTAATGATGTCTCCCTCGTGTTGGTGCCTCTCACACCTTTTCCACACCCTTCCTCAAGCGGCACCTGAGGAGCAACGCCTTCCTCAGGACATGCACGAAGGGAGGGGAAGGGGAGGGAAGGAGAGGGAAGGGAGGGAGGTCGTGAGGTCGTCTTGTTTAGGTTGAATATGACGTTTTGGCACAAGTGGTCGTGTAGTCTGCGATCACCTTAATGTGACTCTTGTCGTTGTGCTCATCTTGTATTTTTTTTATAATATTATTTATCTCCTTCCTCGATGTGGATATTGCAGTAGATATTTTGTGGATTCTATAGATGTGACTCCCTCCCTCCCGTTTTCTGTTTTAATATTTTGCTTTCTTCACTGTAAGTTTGTCATCCTGTATGTCACTCATCACTTCTTGCTTCTTCTTCTCCTGCTTCCTCTTCTTTCAACTTCAATTTCCACCTGTTCCTGTCTACGTGTTTCTCTTTTAATCTCTTCCTCTTCCTATATTTTCTACTTACTTTTATCGTATTTTCTTCTCTCTTCTTTATGTGTTTTTTATCTTCCTTCTTTTCACTCCTCTACCACTATTCTTCATAACTCTCTCTCTCTCTCTCTCTCTCTTCTCTCTCTTCTCTCTCTCTCTCTCTCTCTCTCTCTCTCTCTCTCTCTCTCTCTCTCTCTCTCTCTCTCTCTCTCTCTCTCTCTCTCTCTCTCTCTCTCTCTCTCTCTCTCTCTCTCTCTCTCTCTCTCTCTCTCTCTCTCTCTCTCTCTCTCTCTCTCTCCTCTCTCTCTCTCTCTCTCTCCTTTTCCTTCCTGTCCTTTCCTTCCTCCTGTACACTTCCTTCATAACTTCCGTTTTAATAATTATATATCCTTATCTCCCTTCGTCCACAACTTCCTTCCTATCTCCCTCCCTCGCTGTCTCACTTCCGTCTACAAACTTCCGTCCATCTTAGACACAACTCGAGGCGCCTTGTGACTGTTGGACGACTTTCTAACACACGCGATTCACTTTAGTTCCATTATTCAACATCTTCTTTCACCCAACACACGAAGACAACACATTATTCTACCTAACCTAAGCACATTATTCTGCCTAACCTAAGCACATTATTTTACCTAACCTCAATGTCTCTTTGTGTGTCTGCATCATCAAGCAAGAGGTGATAGGAATAATTGACCTTTTTTCTTATACTATACTTAACATCAACTCTAACTCTGTATTGAAATTAGAGGAAATTCTTCAACCTAATCTATCTCTCTGTGTCTTTCAATAACAGGATGCATTTTTAATCATGGTATATTTCCTCACTTACTTCGATGAAAATACTGAGAATAGTTTAAGTTTTAATGTAGTTATACTCTTTGCTATTTACGGTCTTTCAATGGGAGATATTTACTAAATCTCGAATATATACATACTTAGATGCTTTAAACATTTCATTCACCTTTCCCGGTCAGAGTAAGAGATGCATAGTGGTTCTGTAAACATGGAGACACTGCATTCACCAACACTGCAGATTTATGAATGAGACGAACATCTTACAATATTTTTACACACAGCAAGTTAATGAATAAGACCAACAACCTGCTATCTATACTTTCACACCTCACCGTCTCTTGTAGGTTCATTCAAAGAGAAGCAGAAGAGGATGGTAAGTAAGTAAGTACCAAGAGTTGAGTCAGTGAGAATCCAAACCTCACTTACATTCCCCGCCCATGAAATTCCATAGCACCATCCCCGCCCCACACATTCTGAACCCTCTTCTGCGCCTTTAAAAAAAATCCTACACCACGTCCCGCCCAGACCAACTCAATGCACCTCGCCCAAGGATCTCACACTTTCCCCGCCCCTAAAACTCCTCTAGCCAAATGCCCCGCCTCTTAAAACTCAAATTTATTCGCCCCGCCCTGACGGCTGTATGCCCTTCGTCTCTCCCTCCTGTTCTACCGTCTTAACAGTCCCTTAAACCACTTTCAACTCTTCCCCGCCCCTTTCGAACCCTACCTTGCGCCCGCCTCCACTTCTACCTTCCTTGCACCGTGCCCGCCCCCAAGAACTCCTCCGTACCCACACGTCACCTCTGTCTCGCCAGGCTTGGTTTGACTAGCCGCTGTTCTGTTTATCTTGCAACCCAAGATGTTTGGAAAATAAGCGACGAACATGGGCGATATTTGCACACGAAACCAGTATAGTCATCGATAAAATGGCCGGGTCTTGTTCGCGCGGCAGCCGAAGCGAGAGTATTGTGTTCCACAGAAATACGCCGGGCCAATCCTTGTGTGAGAGAGAGAAAGAGAGAGAGAGAGAGAGAGAGAGAGAGAGAGAGAGAGAGAGAGAGAGAGAGAGAGAGAGAGAGAGAGAGAGAGAGAGAGGAGAGAGAGAGAGAGAGAGAGAGAGAGAGAGAGAGAGAGAGAGAGAGAGAGAGAGAGAGAGAGAGAGAGAGAGAGGAGAGAGAGAGAGAGAGAATATTATTTTATTATATAGTTTGTTAAAACATCAATATCCACGTATAGAGAAGGAACGAACACACACACACACACACACACACACACACACACACACACACACACACACACACACACACACTAGCGTAGTGGTTAGCGCACTCGGCTCACAACCGAGGGGCCAGGGTTCGATCCCCTGGGCGGACGGAGATTCTTTGGGCGAATCTCCTTTCACGTGTAGCCTCTGTTCACCTAGCAGTGAGTAGGTACGGGATGTAAGTCGAGGGGTTGTGACCTCGTTGTCCCGGTGCGTTGTGTGTGAGTGGTCTCGGTCCAACCCAAAGATTGGTCACTATGAGCTCTGAGCTCTTTCCATAGGGGGACGGCGGCTGTCTCGAGAGAGACCAGCAGCAGACTGTGACAGTGAACACACACACACACACACACACACACACACACACACACACACACACACACACACACACACACACACACACACATTAAAATTTGAATGGTAAAATTACTATTACATGAAAATCCAAAAATTATATAGAATTCTTAGCTGCTTTCATATGATTTTTCTTCCAGCTTTTGTTGTATAAATTCAGTGTTTTAAAGGCGAAGGTAATACATAACATCGAGAATCTGTTACTTTTCTTCTATTCTGACACTTTCCTTTATTTCTAGTTAGGCAGCAAATTGTAAGTTTTTTTTATTAGTATTTATCTTTATCCTTATTATTTACTCTGCTCTCTGTAATGTAAATACTTGTAAACACGATAAAAACCATAATCCAGAGTAAAAAATCACATCGACATCGTTTATTAAGAAACATAAATTTCTCTCATCTATACAACAAATAAATTCCGATATTTTCTCTTAATTCACCTGTTTTTGGTTTATTTTATTCATATCTTTCACGGTTTAAATAGATAAGTTACCACAAAATAAACTTCTCCATCAGCATCGTTTATCGCGGACCAACAGATCCTCTTACACCGCGTTAAAAAGTCAAGAACCTGAACTCAAAAATAAAGAAAAGACATTGCAAGCGGCGCCGTCCAATGACAGTCGAGTTTGCATCCTGGTTTCCCTTCCTCTCGCCTCCCTGAGTTTACATAAAGGTTTACAGAAGTGACGGCTACCAATAGAGGCGGGGCTTACGGCGGGACGGTGTTGACTCCCAGGTTTACAAGGGCTGATAGGAGACTGTGTTTGCCCCGCGAGATTTGGAGACACAATATTTACCGATTTGTAGAGTGGAAAGAGGCGCGGAGGGAATGAAAGACTTTGGACGAGGAGCGGTTCATACACTTGCCAGTTCTACTCCTTCTTGTCTGAGGCCTCCTTAACGTTATAAAGGTTCATATTTGTGGATATACATGTAAGGAAATCCTGTGAAATGCATACAACACGCAAGGGAAGTTAGGTGAGTTAATAAAATTCTCAAAAATTCTCCTCTTGGCCATAAAACCTCTTACCTATGAGAAATTTAGGACGAAACTCGCCTCTGAATCATACGAATAAATCATACTTTTCAGTGGATGTGATTTAAGTACACACACTAACGTTAAGGACTAGTTCTGTTAGCCAGTTAGAGGCAGTCACTCATACTCCTGCACACCATTTTAAGCCAAGAAATTAAGATAATCCCTAAGAATCTGGCAGCGGAACTCCACCGGATACAAGCGCGGGGTGAAAAGCTCGTCCTCACAGCTGCCGCAAAACTAATAAATCTGCGAGGAATAACAAAGTCCCCCTTTTGTCTAGCAGAAAATGGGCGTCGCTGTGTTGTGTTGGCACGAAGACGAGCCGCAAAGTGTCTTCCGAGCTGAGGCTGGAATGTGGGAGCAACGCTTCGTGGGATCAAGGGAACGACTGCCTGGGAATGATGTAAGGGATGCTACGGAGTGAAGATTTATGAAGAATTGATCGAATACAAACGAGGAAACCATATTTGTTAAGGAAAACTAATAGAAAATATGTATGTATGTAAATTCTAACTAGATATATTATAAAAACTTTTCTCATTTTACCTTTTTCTTCATTCCTTCATAAAACGACCTAAAAAGAAAAGGGAAATGAGCGTGAGAAGAGACTGATTATGAGAAAAAGAAAAGATAGAAAGGAAGGAGGGAGAGATGACGGGTGAAAATGAAGTTGAAAAAGAAAAGAAGAGAAGGAAAGGAAAAGGCAAAGCGGTGAGGGGAAAATAAGATAAAAGGGGACGAAAGAGAGACGGATAGGGACAAGAGGAGAAAGAGAAAGGGGAAAGAAGGGGATGAGTACGAAGTGAATTAAGGTCGAGAGAGAGAGAGAGAGAGAGAGAGAGAGAGAGAGAGAGAGAGAGAGAGAGAGAGAGAGAGAGAGAGAGAGAGAGAGAGAGAGAGAGAGAGAGAGAGAGAGAGAAGAGAAAGCTTATGAGTGGGCATTGAGTGGGGGTCGAGTGAAGGTTGGGTGGCGGACATGTAGGGGACATGTAGGGGGAGTGTAGGGGGTATGTAGGGGGTATGTAGGGGTATGTAGGGGCGTGGAGTGTATGGGTTTACGTCCAAGACCTCCACCCATTGACCGTTATTGTCGACTTAATGAGTTTACAGAGCGACGGGGATGCTGAGGTGGTGAGGGAGGGAAGGGGGGAAGGGAGGAGAAGGGGAGAAGGGAGAGAAGGAAGGGAAGGAAGGAAGAAAAAGGAGGAAGTAGAAACGGAAGGAGATATAAGAGTTGGGAGGAAGAAAGGATAGGGAGAGGAAATGGTAAGTAATATGAAAGGATAAAGGGTGAAGGGAGAGAGGGATGGAGGAAATGAGGGAAGGAGAGAATAAAAGGAGGACAGGTGGAAAGAAGAAAAGAAGATGGGAAGCAAAACTAGTAGGAAGAAATTAATAGAAATACAAAAAGAATAACAGGAAATCACAAAAGAACAGTTACGAGAAAACAAATATAACAGAAAAAAATATAGTACCAGGTTGAATAGTGAAAATACAGAGGCGAGTTAATCTCTCTCTCTCTCTCTCTCTCTCTCTCTCTCTCTCTCTCTCTCTCTCTCTCTCTCTCTCTCTCTCTCTCTCTCTCTCTCTCTCTTCTCTCTCTCTCTCTCTCTCTCTTTATGGGGGACACAAAAGCGCTTTCTGTTTTTTATGAGGTTTGTTCAAGCAATTACTTGTCACCAACGAATTCAGTGACATTTTTTAGCAGGAAGGAAAAGCGGCGCAAATTTTTTTTACCTTTTTCAACGTATTTTTAAACTTTTTTGTGTCCTGGAATGCAAAAAAAAAAAGGTGTGTGTGTGTGTGTGTGTGTGTGTGTGTGTGTGTGTGTGTGTGTGTGTGTGTGTGTGTGTGTGTGTGTGTGTGTGTGTGTGTTACAATTCAAAGTAAATATCTAATAAAAAGGAAATCTAACTTACTTACTTAATCATCACCTTTGTTTTTCATTTTTATTGAGTGAAAAAACGAGAGAGAAAAAAAAAAAGAGAAGAGGATAAAATAAATAAAAAATAAATGATTGAAAGGAAAAAAAATAGAAAAAAAAGAATGAAAGAAAGAAATAATGAAAGAAAGAAGAAAGAAAGAAAATTTTCAAGAAAGTAAGAACATACAAGAAAGCCCCCAAAACACAACACATACTTAAAAAGAAAGAGAGAAAGAGAGAGAGAGAAAAAAAAAAGTCACTGAGGTATTCTGAAAGTGAGCCTCAGGGTGGGTGGAAGGTGAAGGGAGAGATTTAGAGACAAAACATACTCGGTCGTCACCCTTACACCCGCTCACGACTGTCAATAAGGTGGTGGTGGCGGGGGAAGGGTTGGGGGGAGAGGGGAAGGGTTGTAGGGAAGGGGGAAGGGTGGTAGGGAAGAGGATTGCACTGAGGAGGCGATAGGAGGGGATAGTGTGTTCTAGTGGTAATGGTGTGGAAGAATTATACAGGTGATGAGTGTGTGGTTGTGGGTGTGTGGTAGTTGTGTGGTTGTGGTGGTGATTGTGTGGTAGTTGAAATATGTGGAGTTTTATTTTTTTTGGTTTTGGTGGTGATGCTGTGTATGCTGTGTGGTTTGCTGTGGTTGTGTTTGGTGTACGTGGTGGTAGTGGTGGTAGTGGTGGTGGTGGTGGTAAAGTAATACTAATGGTGACAGTCGTGGTGTGGTAATAAGGTCATTAAACCCATTGATTAAAAACAAAAGTTAAAAAAAACCACAAACTACTTTTTACATCACATCAAAAAATAATCATCATCATCATCATCATCAGCATTGGCAAGAACTACGTCGTGAAGCATAAAAAACAAATCAATAATCAGACAGTTCAATCCCAAGGCAGAGTGACGGGAAAAAAAGGAGGTTAGGAGACGAAGGGAGGGAGGGAGAGAGGAAGGAAGGAAGGGAGAAAGGGAGAGAGAAGTGTGAGGAGCGTCAGCGGGTGGCAGCGTGAAGCTATTTCTGAGTGGAGTCGCCTGTCGAAATGGAAATGATGAATGCAAACACAAGTTAAGGGGAAAAAACACCACCTCCAACCACCACCCAGCGCGTGAACGAACACCTTTGCTAAGCCACCACCATCACCACCTCCATCTACTCTCCATCTTGCCTTCCATCTCTTCCTTCCGTTTGCCTTCAGACCAAAACCAGGACAGTCACACCTTAATTCATCTCCTCACCCTCACCAGGACCTGTGATGTCATTGGTGCGTTCATATAGTCAATAGGAAACTCATGAGGGTGTGTGTAGGTGAGGAGCGAGAGGAATGTGGACTAAAAAGATGGAAATATTAAGACACCGTGAAGATAGTGGTGACTCTCCCTCTCCCGCCCCTTGTCTTGAGGTGGAGAAGGCGCATTTACCTCTGATATGATCCACCTGGTGCTTCCCCTTACCTCCACCCCTCTTTCCTTCCCTCTCCTCCCCTTACCTCATCTAATAACCCCACCTCAATCACCTAAAAGTATAGTTAATCACATTATATCACTAGTTCATTCTAAGTATTGAATAAAAGTAGTGAATTCAGTCCATAAGTAATTGAATACGAGCTTGACTTATTCTATTTTCCTCTTGAATGTGTTGCTCTAACGGGGTCTTCCTAAAGTGTATAAGTACATTCGGTTATTAATAAAGTGGAAGGAAAGGTAGAAAAAAACTAGATTGATATGATTACCATCGACAATTAAACTCACATACTGGCAACCCATTACCACCTTGAGACGAGCCATCCTGCCCCTTGTCCAGCCTCCTCCTCCTCCTCCTCCTCCTCCTCCTCCTCCTCCTCCTCCTCAACACTGCACTTTGCCTTACCCAGCTCATCATATCATCCGTCTCTCTCTCTCTCTCTCTCTCTCTCTCTCTCTCTCTCTCTCTCTCTCTCTCTCTCTCTCTCTCTCTCTCTCTCTCTCTCTCTCTCTCATATATTTTCCTCCTAATACCTCCACCTACACCATGTCCCTCCACCTAACCCTTTAAGTACCTCCTCCATCCCCTTTCCTTCCCTCCCCTTACCTCCACCCCTTACCTGACACACCTCCACTTACCTGACCCAGAAAGTTAAGCTGCAACCCTTTTTTGTCCTTAACCAGGATAGACGATAACTCCATTAATACATTCTTTGCACAATCATCCTCTTTATCCCTTTATTTTACCTCCATTTCTTCCTTCCATATATCCAATCCCTTTAAAATAGACATTAGATGAAACTTTACCCTTTTTCCCTTAACCCCTTAGACCAGTATCTTACCTTCAGCTAATTACTTTCCTCCTCTTTACCTGTCCACTTCCCTCACACCTGCACTGTCCCCTTGTTAAAAAAAAAATTAGGATGTGGATATATGTAAAAATGTAAATGTAAAAAAAAAAAAAAAAAAAAAAATATGACCCTTTACCCCTTGATCTCTTAACGCTTCTTACCTTTACCTTACTCCCTACCAATCCCTTTCCTCCCTTTTTACCTATTTCCTTCCCTCACACCTAAACTGACCTCCCTCACGTCTCCCCTCACAGTCCCGAGGTGAAGGGGATTCAGATGCGGATGTGCGGTTCTCTCTCATCCGAACGTTTAGTATGATGGGTACCGCTTCCTCCTGTTTCCCCTTTTCCCCTTTGATGTTATTTAAGGGGTGACGGGCGGAGAGCACACAATTGGCACTGCATTTATCATCGGCGTCTTGTTGAGGCTATTCTTGGGGTCTCTGTCTGGCTGGGAACATTATCACCTTCCTTGGTCTATGTGTGTGTGTGTGTGTGTGTGTGTGTGTGTGTGTGTGTGTGTGTGTGTGTGTGTGTGTGTGTGTGTGTGTATGTGAGATAAGGACACACACACACACACACACACACACACACACACACACACACACACACACACACACACACACACACACACACACACACACACACACACACATCTGCGTAACTCATATTCAGGTTGTAAGTCAAGATTATGTGCTTCAGGGGAGAGAGAGAGAGAGAGAGAGAGAGAGAGAGAGAGAGAGAGAGAGAGAGAGAGAGAGAGAGAGAGAGAGAGAGAGAGAGAGAGAGAGAGAGAGAAGGGGGGGAGAGAGAGAGAGGGTGAGGGTATAGAGGGGAAGTGTGAGGAGAGCCACCTGCCATAGTAACTCAAGTTCCACACTTCCCCTCGCTCATTAACGACCGCTGTGAGGGGTGTTCTTCAAGGTGATTAATTTGGGCTGTGAGAGAGAGGCTGGTGAGGAGGAGGAGGAGGAGGAGGAGGAGGAGGAGGAGGAGGAGGAAGAGGAGGGAAGAATCACTATCAAGAACAAGAAGGACAAGGAGCGAGAATAAGAGTAGGAAGAAGAGAAGAAGCAGCAGGATGAGGAAGAGGAAGAAGAGAACAAAATACAACGCAAGATCAAGAACAAGAGAACAAGAGAAGTACAAAGAATTACTCGATAAATGGGACGGAAAGCATAGATTATAAAGCATAAATGTAAACTATATTTTTCCCTCTCTTAAATAAAGCCAACAGTGAACAGTTTTACAATAATGTGGTAAGTCATTCCAGGGAAGAAAAGTGAAACTGACGAAATGAAACGAAAAAAATAAAGATAAAGAGAGAAATATCAATGGAAAGTGATGACGAACATAATTCAATAGAACAAGGAGAAAAAATCATGGAAATTATGTAATATAAATACTTTAACGGTAATAGACCTCAATGTGTCCGTGCATGTTGTGAATTAGGCGTATATTTTCAAAGTAAAATGACTGACTGACTGTTTATCGCTGGATGTTAGAAGCAAGATACATCCTTCAAAATAAAAAAAGACTGACTGACTGAGTAACTAACTGACTGATCCTTTCTGTCGTACCACAGCACCCAAAACAGCCGTCAAAGATCACCAGCTGGACCCAGAACTCTCTTAGGGAATTTATACTATCTGTCAGTACTACGTGTAAACGAGGCATGTGTTATGTGTCTTCGTGTGATGAAGACCTCAGGGGACAAAACACAATACGTCTATGTTAAGGTTAATGTTGCACTGTTGCTCTAATGATAGTGTGTTACTGGTGGGTGTTGGTGTAATGATTGTGTGTTATGTCTGAGTGAGTGAGTGAATTAATGCGGAAAGAGTATAGAGCCAGATATTAAAGACTTATTTTTGAATGGAAGGAGAAGCGAGAAATATTAACCTGGATATACTTTATCATAAACTACTTTTACTTTACTGGTGCAAGTCACAGTGTGGTAACTTAAGTGTAAGAAAGTGAGGCTTTAAGTTGATATAATTTCTCAGCTTCGTTAATACATATATATGACTTAAGAATTAACTCATTAACTCATTCATTTACTCACTCACTCACTCATCCACTCACTCACTCACTCATTCACTCACTCACTCACTCATCTGTTACTCATGACCTCAAAGAACAAAAATTTCCACTAAATCAATATTGATATAACGCAAAGAAGTGATTTTTCCCTCTTTTTTTTCTTTTTCTCTCTCTTTCATGCTGTCGAATCTTGATATGAGGTCTCTTCTCTCCCCTTCCCTTGCTTCCTCCCCTTCACTCTTCTCTCTTCCTCCCTTCCTCCGTCCCTCCCTCCCTCTCTCCCTTCCCTCTCCCTGCCTTTCCTTTCTCTCCAGCTTGGTTGGTCATGGGGAGGAAGTGAGGAGATTTGCTACAAGTCATGAAAGAATTGTTCCACTGTTTGAGGGAGTTACGAATCCTGTTTCTGAAGAGGAGGAGGAGGAGGAGGAGGAGGAGGAGGAGGAGGAGGAGGAGGAGGAGGAGGAGGAGGAGGAGGTAGTAGTAGTAGTAGTAATATAATGATAATAATAATGATGATAATAATAATAATAAGGTAGATAATTCACTACCATTAAGGAATCAATGACAGGATTTAAAGGCCATTATACACCTTTTAAATAAGAGCAACAATACCTTAATTTACCTTATTGAAATGTATCAGGAGTGAGTTGAGGAGGTTTTAGGGATGAGTCAGTGATTTCAGGTGTGAGTTGTGAGTCCAGAGACGAGTCATAATCCCTAACGCCTTCCCCCTCACTCCCCCTCACTCCCCTTCCCTCCCCTTACTCCCCCTCATCACCTCACTCCCTCATCCCTTGGACTCACATCGCCTCCTCATTATCATAGTCACACAAACGTCGAGATGCAAAGACGTTATGCAGAAGCGCAGCAAATTCATGTTTAATTTAACATTTTTCCAAGTAAAACATTGTGAAATTTCCTCAAATCTCCGTGGAATGTCTGTCTGTATTTTTAAACGAGTAATTATATATAATGTTGCGTATAATTTTTTCCTTTCCCATCTATCAGTAAATTTACAGAATTACTCGGTGCCTTTATTGTATTTACAAATTGCATCTTCCCGTGAATAATTGATACTGATCGACAATACCTGAGTGAAAAATAACGCGAAGATAAAGAAATCAAATGAAAACAAGATTACCAACGAGGCTGAAGAAGAGAATAAAAAAACCCATCACAATAGATACATAGAAAGTAGGAAAAGGAAGAAAATGCGTAAAATATGATTATATAAATGTTTCCTTGATACCTGACTTGTCTCCAAAGAAAAAGAAAAACAGCAAAAAAAACACGACACCAAAGATAGTAAGCCACCACCACCACCACCACCACCACCACCACCACCACCACCACCACCACCACCACCACCATGACGCCAAACAGCAAATAAATACATATAAAAACGTGTCGCATTCAGGTAACGGTGAGTGTGGCGGCAGGTTCCTCGCAGGGGCAGCGCGGGTTGGTCGCTTGCCAGCCAGCCAGCCACTGTTTGCCTGCGTCCACTTACTCCTCTCAAAAATATGTGTAGATCCTCCACTTTCTCCCTCTTAGTGACTCGTTGCTTCCTATTTTCAGTGGTTTTCCTCTTACTGTGACTCTCTTGTGTGCTAGTTTTATCACTTCTGCTTGTTAAGTTATTCTGTTTTTGTGGTTTTCTTTTCCTCTTTTCTTCTGTTTGACACTCTTGATGCCTCTCTCTGAAGATTCATTTCCTCAGCTTCTTGTTCTTCTCTTTTTCCTTGTTCCTTGTCTTTTCTGTTTTCTTTTTCTTTCCTGTTATTCTTCTCTTTTCTGATTCTCTTGTTACCTTAGTCTTGTCTCTTCAAGCTATCCTTCTCTTCTTCCTTCCTTCCTTCCTTCCTTCCTCTACATCTTTCCTACTTCCTTTCTTCAATATACTTCTCTCCTTTACTTCGTTACTTCACATCGCTCGTCTTCATGTATTTAAATCAATGAAACACAACACAAAAAAATAATACTATACGTACATTAACTTTACATACATCCCCCTTAATAAAGTTAGGTTTCAGACTAACATATCTTAACACTTATATCCTTAAACATGTTACTATGTCATACTTGTCATACTTAAAAAAGAGTATGACACATATTCTTCGCCGATGTGAAAGTAGCATAACGTGGCCTGAGTCAAGCGTTTAAGGAATAACTCAAATGGAAGAAACCACTATAGATATTTTTTGTGCCTCTGGAGTGCGAGTGACTTGCTGAAAGGTTGTTTATATCATGTGTCAAGAGAAATTCAACTTTTATAGCGACAGTTGCCATGTGTTAGCGTGGATGGGGCTCTCTCTCTCTCTCTCTCTCTCTCTCTCTCTCTCTCTCTCTCTCTCTCTCTCTCTCTCTCTCTCTCTCTCTCTCTCACAGCAACAGTAACCTTCACAGCGTCGTCTTCCCACCGCCCTCTCTCCCTCTCTCCTTTCTTCCCTCTCTCCTTCCTTCTCTTCCTCCCTCTCCCCTCATCAGACTCCTCACACTTTCACTTCTCCCTCATCACTCCTCCTCTCCCTCTTCCCCTCCTCCCCCCTTCCTCTCTCCCCTCGTGGGTCAGCCAAGGTCACGCGGGTCCCCAGGGAGCTGAGGGGAAGTGAGGGAACCCAGGAAGGGGAAGAGGGGAGGAAAGGAAGGAGGAAGAGATAGGAGGGAGGAATGGAAGGAGAAATGGAGAGAAGGAACACCTCAGGGACTCATAGAAGAGGAAGGGAAAGGAAACTACTTCTTTTATTAGTATTTGGTTCAATGAAATACCTAAAAATATATACGAGTTTCACATAAAAAACTGTAAATACACATAACGGAAGGAATGTAGTTAAAATTTAAGTTTTGAATATTATAATCCAGTTTCATGACTAATTTTCAGTATTTTTAAGACTAAGTGAGGCTGCCATTTAAGTCACTACCTCACTAAATATATGAAAATAGTTATAATTATATATAAACTCTACAAGAGGAAGCAGTGCATACCTATAACGATAAAGTAATTAGTAAAATTTAAGTTACAATAAAACAAACAAGTAACATGACCAACTTTTGATAATTTTATGGCTAAGATTTGTTGTTTTCAAGTGTTTATGTCACTAAGTTATGCATTGTTTTGATATCAACACAGCTTGGGCGGGGCGTGGGTGTGCTACACGCCAACACAAGGATGTAAGGCAGCTGATGAGTCCTCCTTCCGCGCCCTCAGAACCGTGGGAGGCGTGGAATCCTCAACACAAGAAAGTGCAGCAAAAAATTAACACCAACGCATATTTTTTCTCATGGACTGAGTGTTTTCTGACAAACTGGTTAATGAATGACAAACTACAACTCAGAAAACTATAAATAAATAAATAAACATAATGTACGCCTTTCATTCATGCTGTTGAGACGTTTACTAGCGTTTCCGGAACAGAGGAAAGACGAGACGAGGGATGAAAAAAAATCGCTAGAAAGACGTATCGTGCATTTTATATAAATATATGGATGGCGGGCTGGCAGTTCCCTCCACAGCCCTGACGAAACCAAAACAACTACATGAAAAACAGCGAGTATATCGAGACTAAGATCTGGCGGGGCGCGCGAGGCCTTCCCGGACGAGGACGAAGACGAGGACGAAGACACAAGGACGAGGCCGAGGGCACGACACTGAGACACCTGGTTAATGTGAAATATAGAACAGATATTATATATAGCGTAAAACCAACAGAAGAAGGCATGCATTAGTAGCCGCAGGGAGGATAGGTTGAGGGGCGTCGCTACGGGAGGGGAGAAAAAGGCCGTCAGAGGGGAGGGGCGGGGAGGGGCGGGGCGGGTCTCCAGCTGAGGACGGCACCCACTGTCGCCGGCGTGAGGGGAGCCACCTGGCGCCCGCCCCGTAGGTGGTCCGTGGCAGGGGCGAGCCCAGCTGTGACCGGGGAAGGAGGGAAGGGCAGGGGAGGGAGGGATGAGGAGGGAAGGAGTGAGGAAGGGATGTTGGAGGGTTGTGTCAAGAGGATGAGGAAGAGAAGGAGGATTGGAGGCAGGGAATGATGAGGAGAGGAGTGAGGAAGAGATGTTGGATGGATAAGGAGGAGGAAGAGGAGGAGGAGGTGATACAGTGAGTAGGAGTGAGGAGGAATGTGGAAAACTGAAGAATGGAAGAAGAAAGGATTGAAGATGTAGGAGGAAGAGAAGACGGAAGGAAGGGAGAAGGATGCAGCTAAGGAAGGAAAGGAGGATGAGAAAGGCGTGGATAAAGGATATGACGACAGAGGATGCGAAGGACCATGACGAAGGGAGGGAAGGAGGAATGAAGGAAGCCGTGTAGGATGATGAAAAGGAGATCCTGTGAAGAAAACTGAGTAAGGGAAGCCCAAGGAAGGAAGAATATGAAGTGAAGGAGATGAAGGAGGCGTGAGGGAGACAATAACCAATTAAAGAGATATAGAAACAAAGAAGTAAGAGAGAGAAACGGAAGACTGAGAATAATATGAAAAGAAAAAACCAGAAAAACAATAAAAAAATTAATAAAAAAAAGGAAGAAATAAAATTAAACACAAGTAGGAACAGAGATAGAAACGGATGAGAAGTGAATGCATGAGAGAAAGAGAGAGAGAGAGAAAAAAAAAGCTAGCATTGTTTAGTTCAATACAACAAAAGGGTCGACCATTTACTTTCCCTTTGAACTACATGCCACGTGACTTCCCCCTTTGAAGCATCCACTCTCACACTTCCTCTGGTGGTCTACCTCGCCCTCCTCTTAAGTCCTCCTCTTAAGTCCTCCTCACACAGGGTCTTAGCGAGGAAAACACCGTCAGGAGGAAAAAATAACAGAATTTGACGTCTCTTAAAACGCTCTCTTATCATACCTGTCTTTCGCTTCTCTCTTTGTCCGTCTCTGTCTGTAAAAATGTCTCTCTCTCTCTCTTTCTCTATCTTTCTCTTTCTCTCTTTCTCTCTCTCTCTCTCTCTCTCTCTCTCTCTCTCTCTCTCTCTCTCTCTCTCTCTCTCTCTCTCTAATCAATTAACTTTTCTTTCTACGTGCATAAGGTGTTATTTCCCCTCAGATACAGTCTTTTTTTCCCTCTCTCTATGTAAGCCTCATTCACTTGCCCTCAAAGTAAAAGCGGAAAGCAGCAAGGCAGGTAAGGTTGGGGAAATTTAGAGGCTATTTTTACCCTAGAAACCTCCCTCACACGCCCCGCCTCCAATTCCTTAACAAAAATAAGGAAAAAACGCAATGAATTAAGATAAAACTTGAAACTTATACGATAAAATCACTTATTTAGAGGACAGAAGGTGTGAACAGGGTACATTGTGGAAGTTTTATACAGTTACCTAAAAAGGGGGTGATGGGAGGATGTAAACTTGATACATATCGTCAATAATGTTTTAGTGAAGGAAAATGCTGTGGTGGTGGTGGTGGTGGTGGTGGTGGTGGTGGTGGTGGTGGTGGTGATGAAGTGAGGAAAAGTAAATTGTGAGGCGTGGAAAGCAGAAACTTATTAAATCAAGAGAGAGAGAGAGAGAGAGAGAGAGAGAGAGAGAGAGAGAGAGAGAGAGAGAGAGAGAGAGAGAGAGAGAGAGAGAGAGAGAGAGAGAGAGAGAGAGAGAGAATCATTCCCCTATCCCTAAAAAATACTATTCATTAAATAAACGGTATTAATAATTACAAAATAACTGACTGACTGACCTCATCTTACTTGTCTGAAAGATTACCTGTTTATTGCCTCTTCTCTCTCTCTCTCTCTCTCTCTCTCTCTCTCTCTCTCTCTCTCTCTCTCTCTCTCTCTCTCTCTCTCTCTCTCTCTCTCTCTCTCTCAATACTCTTCCCACCCACTTCTTTGGCAAATCTCCAATTAATCTAAGGAAGCAGAATTTCCTTGTTTACATTTGGTCTAATATTCGTCTTCTTTATCCTTCTTATTTACTCGGTTCTCGCCTGTTTACCACGTCCGTGCCTGCCCTTCTGTCTGTCAACACCCCCCCCCCACCCACCGTCTACGTCTGTCTGTCTGTCTAAATACTTGTGGTGTCATCTGTTTCCTGGTTTTTATCATGTTCTACCTGTGCGTACGCGAGAAGAGGGAATGAGGAAGAGGAGAAAGAGGAGGAGGAGGAGGAGGAGGAGGGAGGAAGAGGAGGATGTGGTGAAAAGAAAGAGGTAGAGGAGAGGAAGAGGTCCATACAGGAAGTCTTGGACGATTGTACTTCCTCCTCTTCCTCTTCCTCTTCCTCTTTATCCTCCTCTTCTTGTTTCTCTCTCTCTCTCTCTCTCCACCTCTTCCTCCTCTTTTTTATTCTCATATAAACATAATACAGTATATAATATAATTTTTGTATCTTTATTTTGTTTCTATTTAGTCGTGGGAAATTAATCAAAATTTTAATTATTAGATTTCATGGTTCCTCTCTCTCTCTCTTTTTTTTTCTATCTTTGTTTTTTTTTTGGTACTTAATTTTTTATCTCATATTCCCATAGATTTTTTTGGTTATTTTACTTACGTTTTTTTGTTAATAAATATCATGTTTCATTTTTCTCTCTCTCTCTCTCTCTCTCTCTCTCTCTCTCTCTCTCTCTCTCTCTCTCTCTCTCTCTCTCTCTCTCTCTCTCTCTCTCTCTCTCTCATTTTCACTAATTACTCAATATTCCAACTTGTTCGTTCCAAATTTTTCCTGTAATTAATTTTCTCACTTTCCCTTCCTTCCCATTTTCCGAATATCTCACTGACAGACGTGGGAGGAGGAGGGAAGAAGGGGAGGAAGAGGAGGAGGAGGAGGAGGAAGAGGGGGAGGAGGAGGAAGAAGGAATTACGAAAGTGGGGAATGAATGACAAAAAGAAAAAAAAAGAAAAAAGAATAAGAAATAAAACGCATGAAAATAAATGATATATAGGAAACATAAAATAAATAAAAACAAGACAAGGAAAGTAAAGATAAGTAATAAAATAAGAGAGAGAGAGAGAGAGAGAGAGAGAGAGAGAGAGAGAGAGAGAGAGAGAGAGAGAGAGAGAGAGAGAGAGAGAGAGAGAGAGAGAGAGAGAGAGAGAGAGAGAATAAACAATGACAACGGAGAAACTGAAGGATGAGGACAATATAAAAAAGCAAAGAGAAAACGAGGAAAAGACAAGGAAGAAAGAAAGTGAGGGACGGGAGAAGAAAAGGAGGAAGAGGAGGAGGAGGAGGAGGAGGAGGAGGAGGAGGAGGAGAGGAGGAGGGGGAGGAGGAGGGAATTTCTCGGTTTCACAAGGCTGATGAGGAGGAGACGGGCGGGGCTGTTGGGGATTTGGGATTAACGGCACCTCACGTTCTGTGGGAAGGATTTGCCTGGTGGATTACTGTCTCCTACACCCCCTCCATCCCTCCCTCCTTCCCTCCTTCTCTCCCTCCCTCCCTCCCTCCTTCATTCACTCACCTCTCTTCACGGATTTATGATTAAAGGAAATCTCTCTTCTGGATAAACCTTCAAGTGTTTTTTTAAAGGTAAGAATTTGTGTGTCTTGGAATTTTGTGGGTTGTTCATTATTATTATTATTAATTATTATTATTATTATTATTATTATTATTATTATTATTATTATTATTAGTTATTATCATTTTTGTTATTTGTTTGAAGGAACAAGAGCACTACTTTCAGATGATAAATTTTGTTTTTGAAACGTTGATTTAAAGAGGTAAATATTGCAGCATAAACATCACATTTCATCTTCAAAGCTAAAATAATGACAACAACAAAAACAACAACAACAATGATATAATAATAATAATAATAATAATAATAATAATAATAATAATAATAATAATAATAACAATAATAATAATAACAACCAATAATAGTAACAATAATAATAATGTTTATGTCCTACCGTCCTACCTCGCCTTAGCTCCATTCCTTCCTGTAAATACCTACAACAACCTCACATTTCTTTCTTCCTCTCTATCTCCTTCCCATTATGAGGCCCAATCTCGCTTCCCTTCGGCCGTGTCCTTCAGCCCACGTCCTCCCAGCCCGCCGTGTCCCAGCAGAGGCACACAGGACCTAGGACAACGCCAGCCCACCAAGAGAATACCAAGTGACGCATTCTCGACGCATTCATCCTGTAATGGGCGACAAATTACGATTTTCCGACGATGTACCCGACAAATTAGCGTGTCGGGGATGCCCACACGCCGCGGTGCAGTGCCACACTCCTTCGCCCGGTGCCAATGACCCTCGTTCACCTCCTGCCGAAGCCACGAGACGCGCGGTGACATCATTAGGTCGTAAACAAGCGGCTCGTATCTCGACGCACGTTTCGTCTTCTGACCCAGTGAGCAGCACACGTTCTCCCTCTGGCGCCGCGCGAGGGATATTTAAGAGCGATGATAAAGGGCGGAGTGGGTGGGAGAGTAGGAGAGGAGAGTGGGAGAGGAGAGGGAGGGAGGAAAGGGCGCCAGGCGGAGAGAGTTTGAAGCAGTGGATGCCAAGCGAGTGGCGCTCCCAGCCGTCATCTGTCAGAGTTGAGGTGGCGGGGGTGAGGGCGGAGGACGGTGAGGGCGGAGGACGGGTGGTGGGCGGGAAGGAGGGATGGAGGGAAGGGGTGGGGAGGACGGAGGGGAATTCTCGCCCTTTCACGACCCACACCCTCCCGCTATGGTCCAACACCTCCTGCCACCACTTGGAGGAGGGAAGGGAGGGAGGAGGGGAGGCAGGAGAGAGCCTTGGGAGGTGGTGAAGAGGGGAGGAAGAGCAATATAGAGGAGAGGAAGAAATAAGAGAGAGAGGAGGGAGGAGGATAAATAAGGGGAAGCGTTTCTGTCAGACCGATTAATGCTCCTGTAATGAAGACGTTGAGGGAGGAGGGAAAGACGGAATAAAAACGATAATAAGAAAACAAGGAAGCAGGAAGTAAGGAACAAAGACTAAACACAAGAACACAAGGGAACTACGCAAAAAATATAGTGAGGAATTGAAGTAGCAGATTGAGGGAGGAGAGGAAAGAGGAGATGGAGGAACGAAGGGAAGGAGGGAGCATGGTACCAGGAGGAGGAAGAGGAAGAGGAGAGGAGAGAGGAGAAAGAAGCCAGAAGGGAGGAAAAAAATACCTAAGTGACAGGAGTAATTAGGGAAGACGAAATATAAGGAGGAACCCAATGACATACCTTGGCACGGAAGGCGAGAGTGTCATTAATATTATAAGAGTAATGCTAATGTATGAGTGTGCTTGGAGGAAGTATTAGCTCTCTCTCTCTCTCTATCTCTATCTCTATCTCACTCTTTTTTTTTTTCTCTCTCTCTCTCGAATTTAATTGAGTAAACAACCCTCTCTTTACCTCTTTACCTCTTTGTTTCTTGATCATCTTCAACGCCTCACCTTTGTCTCTCATTTACATATCAATGCCACCTTTACAGCGACTCTCTCTTTCTCTCTCTCTCTCTCTCTCTCTCTCTCTCTCTCTCTCTCTCTCTCTCTCTCTCTCTCTCTCTCTCTCTCTCTCTCTCTCTCTCCAGATAATTGTCCTCTTCATTCATTGTAATTGTAGTAATTAATTGCATGTCATTGTGTGAATAAAGAAGAGAGAGAGAGAGAGAGAGAGAGAGAGAGAGAGAGAGAGAGAGAGAGAGAGAGAGAGAGAGAGAGAGAGAGAGAGAGAGAGGTTGAATGCCTGTATGACTATTTAGGTCAAGCTGTGAAGTGCTAATATCTAATGCATTTGTGTGTGTGTGTGTGTGTGTGTGTGTGTGTGTGTGTGTGTGTGTGTGTGTGTGTGTGTGTGTGTGTGTGTGTGTGTGTGTGTGTGTGTATGTACAGAGTGCGTGCCGCCACAACACAAGGCGGGGCTGTGGGCGTGGGCGGGGTGCGGGCGTGCGTGTGGTCGTGTAGTGCCGGCAGCAGGTCACGTTAGCCTTCGTCTTCACATAAGTTTGGTTACGTTGGCTCATATTTCATCGAAAACAGTGAAGGGAATCTGTCAGTGAGCTCCAAGGGCCTTTAAG
>JAXIVD010006342.1:0-24356 GCA_036785275.1 Cancer borealis
ATATATATATATATATATATATATATATATATATATATATATATATATATATATATATATATATATATATATATATATATATATATATATATATATATATATATATATATATATATATATATATATATATATATATATATATATAATATATATATATATATATATATATATATATATATATATATATATATATATATATATATATATATATATATATATATATATATATATATATATATATATATATATATATATATATATATATATATATATATATATATATATACAGACATATATATATATATATATATATATATATATATATATATATATATATATATATATATATATATATATATATATATATATATATACATATATATATATATATATATATATATATATATATATATATATATATATAATATATATATATATATATATATATATATATATATATATATATATATATATATGCATATCTATCTATCTATCTATCTCTCTCTCTCTCTCTCTCTCTCTCTCTCTCTCTCTCTCTCTCTCTATATATATATATATATATATATATATATATATATATATATATATATATATATATATATATATATATATATATATTCTAATCCATATGTTAGAACTGATAGAATCCACTGATTATATACCTTTCTCTTCAGTGATAACAGGAGATTACTTTTCATAACATTGTGTTATCTATCAGAAGCACTCCATCCCAACCCTATTCTTATTCTGATTTACTTTTCATGACCTAGACATGCGCCAATTTTCTGTCCTAAGTAAATGTAAATCTGGGCACATCTTATTACTTCATCATCTATTTCAATTTTATGATCTATCATGTAATTGTTAAACATCAACTTAACTTTCTTCATATTCAAACCCACTTTCTGGCTTTCTCTGTGCAACTGCAAAATAATCTGCTGTAATTCATCTCTCGATTAGCTCATTAGAATAATATTATCAGTAAATTAAAGATTATTCACATATTCTCCAATTATCTTGATTCTTGCCTCTTTTCATTTCAAGTTCTTAAAAACTTTCTCTAAAACCACCGTGAACAGTTTAGGAGAAGTAATGTTGCTTTGTCTGACACCCTTTCTGTATTATTATGTCATTGCTGATCTTATATAGCTGTATAGTGTTTTCTTTATAGATGTCTTGCAATATTTACTACACATATATTTCCTTTACCCCATGTCTCCTGAGTGCTTTCATAACTGCTGAAGTTTCCACTGAGTAAAAGGCTTTTTCAAAATCTATGAAAGCCATACATAGCAGCATAGTGTAACCTGTACATTTTCTCAACTAGATGATTAATGACATGGATGTGATCAGTTGTAGAATAACCACTCTGAAATCCTGTTTACTCGCTTGGATGGTTTGAGACCAGCGTTGCACTAGTCCTTCGTGAGCACTTTTGTAAAAAAACGTGTATACTACATACAGTAGACTTATTTGACGATAGTTTTTTTATAAGGTTTTTCATGTCTCCTTTCTTGTGAATTAGTATTGTTACAAACCTTCCACTCTGCGTGGTAACCAATGTAACCAGGACTTCCTGTGTTCTTGAGAGTTTGTGCATGAATGGAGATTGGGCAAAATGGCAAAAGACAGTGACCAGAGGCTTAGGCACTGCACTAGAAGAGGAAACACAACACAATCACGTCTTTCATTGGCCTAAAACAAAGTACAGTACGAACTCAGGTAAGAACAAGGTCAGAGACAAAAGAGTCAAGCACAGTATAAGCACACGTGATTCCCTTTCTAAGATGGCTTGGATCTTGGCAGAGGAAAACTTTTAGTTTAATTTCTTACAGTGGATCTGCCTAGTTTAGTTGCACCTGTGTAGTTTTCACTCCACTTATCATTAAAATATAAAGCCTTCTCATCTCTTGAAGGTAATATTTCTTTGAGAGATTAGACTAGACTACACTGAACAATGTATTTCAGAAAGTGCCAAAAAGATATGCAATATGTTTCAGCAAAATGGTAAAGGGATTAAAATCCATATACTTTCAGATTGTCTATCAAGTGGTTTACTTGATAAAAGAAATTCTACTCCACCATTTACAATTGGAAATGGCATCACTCTGAGACTCAAACTTCAAAATGCAGTCAAAAGGCTTATTCTTTGTGTCATACTGGAGGATGATAATGAACAAGAACTGTATGAGTTGGGGATGATTGAAAATATGCAAGTTGTGTGGGGAGACATGGAGGTAACACTGAAAGATTCTAAGACTCACAGCAATGTCTTTAAGGTAAGATACCTCTATAATTTGTGTACTATGTATTGATAGCCATATCATTGGGCAACACTTCATATGTTTTTATAGGAGGTAAGAGTAAGTGAGTTAATGCGACTAAAGTAAGCACTAGACACAGAGTTAATATGGTGCAATGGTAAGCTAAAAGTCATACAGCAGAGCAAGGAAATAATGGCATGGCAAAGAATGGGAAGGAAGAAACGGTTTGGTATCATCAGATCAAATGGAGGATGTAGGTTTGTCGCAGGAATGAAATCATATTATTTAAGACAAAGTGTGGTGATTCTGTAAGAATATCACTAAGGCAATGTGGTCAGGAGGGATGAGCTAGGTGAGAAAAAGCTGTAACCCAGACAGCAGTGTAACAATGACCAAATAGAAGAATGTGGTATACAGAAAGGTGAGTATTACAAGTCAGACAAAAGGTCAGTGGGGAGTGTCATAAGATAACCGTTTGTCTTGTGACATGGGTCTGACCAAGGAGAGATGGATGGTTTAACTGCACAAAGTTTATTATCTGAGAGGTTAGATCAGAGGTAATGCCAATGGCTAAGTAGAAAGGAGCTAAAAGGAGGGAAATATTTACAGGCTGGGACTTTTGTGAAACATAAGCATCCTAACATAGCAGCAGAATGGGCAAGTGAGTTCACACGTTCATTATTGCCAATACCAGCAGAAACAGACAGACTTTTTATAGATATAGAGGTGAAACAGTCACTCTTCGATTTCACGCACTAACAGAAGAATAATAGAAGAGGGAAGCATAGGAGGGCGAGAATCTGTGGAAATTATATAGGATAAAGAAGGGTAGGAAAGAAGTAAAGAAAATAGCATATAGCTCCTGTGTCTTGTGAAGAGAATGGGGTGATGATAATATTGATCAATGTCAATAATTTAGTAATATGCATACAATAAAAATCGTTCTATAAATAAATATTCAGTTAAATGATCTAATTAATATTCTTTTTCAATAACAGGTGCCTTGGCCTCCCATACTTTTACCCAAAGCCTGGACAACATTATTTCTTCGTCTTCATTTCCATCACTTGCTTCAACTTGCAGTTATTCCTCATGAAGCCATGGAAAAGCCTCGCAGTTTTGTACATTCCCAGATCCTTTTAAAACCAACTGCCGTCAGTGCTAACCTTGAAAGATTTGGCATTACTAAACTGAGGCTGAAACTTCTCACTTCTAATATTTCCATTGGATATACAGTAAACTGTGGCCAAGGTATATATATGGGTACAAGTTAATTGTGATTTCATGAGATATTCAAAATTTAATATATTCCATAAACTATGATTTGCAAATATGTTTACTACAGAAATGTATGTACACATTATCATCATCTGCTTTGATATTTTTACAGAATCCTTAGCAACAGCCTTCGCCTCAGAGTTTGGAATACCTTCAAGCGTGCCATTATGGCGGAGTTTGACATGGATTACTCTGGGCATCGTGATAATTTTCTTGGTGATTCTCATTCTCACATTCATCAAGTTATACAACATCAGACGGAAACAAAAACCCAACAGCTTCACGTTGGCAAGGTTTCAGGTAATGTTATATGTTATATTTGACTATGAATATTGGAAATAAGTAAGTGCTGTATTTGACATCAGAATACTATTTCACTTAAAGAATATGTATAAATTTGAACTCAGCATACTTTCCATGAATTACAAATCTTGTCTATAATTTAATTCGTGCTGTTCATAAATGGCAATAAAAAGGATGGAACTATGGGTCTGGGAAGCCCCTCTGTATACTCTCCTACGAAAACACAACACATAGAGGGGGAGGGAAGAGTAATGTCTCCATGAACCCTGTCATGCCTTATCTTGGCTAACCCCCTTTAGGGGATCCCTGGACTTATACCAAATAAATTTTTCCCATAAGAAATAAAAGGAAAATGATTAATCCGTTCCCATGAAAAAAAATCCTATTGTTATTGGCATAAAGTACATGTACTATACATTGATGGGGTTGTATAAATTGATCTTAAACACTCCTAAATACTAAAATAAATACTGTACATAAATTAAATACAGTACAGTACAAAATAAATTAGATGAAATACTGTAAATGAAAATTTAAACTCACTTTACCTTGCTGAGAAGAGTTGAGGGCCTACTAGGATGGTGCTGAGAAGGGAGGAGGAGGAGATGTTATTGTTTGGAAAGAGAGTCCCCTTCCATTAAAACTTCGGGAATCTGAAAATCTGGTGTTTTTTCTCGTTCTCTTTTTTGTCTCTTTTCTCTACTTGGACCTGGTTGAGGCTCACCAGGTTTGACTTTTACAAAAAATCTGTCCAAAGAACTTTGCTTCTGCCTTCTTCTCGGGGTGTTTTGGAAATGTGACATTGTCTGGTCATTGCAGACAACCCATTAATAGCACATATAAGTAGTTAGTGTTCTCTGGGACACACTCATTGTCTTGAGCGACTTCAATGCTGTCACTGGCACTGAGAGAGCTGGCTTTGAGTTATGTGTTGGTCCTCATGGCTCTGGTACCAGGAACACCAACATATCTCTCCCTCTGAATTTTGCAAAATGTAGACGGTTGAGAATTGCAGGTTCTTGATATCAGCCTTTCTATCTTCCTCTACATTTAACAGTCCTTCCAATAATAAGGCATAATATGGTGCATGATAAATCTGTTATAGTTAATTATCTCCTGCATCATCATAATTCTAGTTACTTATATTTTCATAATAAGCAGGGAGGAGTGTCTATACCCAATGACATTGTAGTTTGAGAAATAAAACACAATCCAGTGAAATGGATGACACATTCATTCACATGCCATTTAAAAATTATAAATGTACATCTTGTTCACCTTGGACTTGCATATTACTGACATGTAACATTTATTTGACTAATATCACATTAGTGCTTCTCATGAAAATTATAGTATCAAGATAACTGCAACATCAAAGATGTTAATTTTTTAGAAATTTTCATAATTTTTAGGGTTTTGTGACTTTGAAATGATAACAGAAAATATTTTTACCATTACATAATTTGCTGTCAATTTTTCATGGCAGTCTGATTGCAAAGAAAGTGCTGCTCCTGGTCCTGTAATGGTGTCATCTACTCGAGGTGGAAAACAAAAGGAGTTTGGAGGGACGACGGAAGATGAAGGTACACTGAAGCCTCCTCGGGTTACTGTCGGGGTGGTGTCCTCTCGGGCCCCATCACCTGGCCATGAAGTTGACGAATACACCACAGATTACGTTAACAAGGCATTCTCCTGTGAAGAAGATTAATATGCTTTTACTGTCAATTAAATATGATTCTTTGACAATTTTTCAAATATTTACTATCTATCTATCTACATACCTACATATCTCCTTGTGTTGGGGGTTGCAAGAATAATATCACTGTATTCCCTGTGGCTTGTAAAAGGCGACCAATAGGGATGGAGTGAGGGATCTGGGAAGCCCCTTCTCTGTATTCTCTCCTATCAAAATGTGGGACACAGAGGGGGAAGAGTAAATTCTCCTTGAACCCTAAATGCCTAGTCTTAGTTACCTCATTTTAATGGGGATAAAAGCCAGGTATATATAGATATATCTATCTTCATACATGGCTTATGTCCCTTTTAATAGGGGAATGGCTGAGACAAGACATCTTTTTAGGCTTTAGGGAGAATTTAATCTCCGTTCCCCTTCCATGCTTTGTCTCTTGGTAGGAAGAAACAAAAAACAGAAGTTCCCGAAGCCTCTCACTCTGGCTAATGATGTGACAAGGTCAGGTCACCCTACCAAAATATCTACAAAAAAATATGACATTTTGATTTTAACCTGGTCAGAAAAAAAGTATATAGTAGATAATTTATTTTTCTTACCGTGACCACTAAATCATGAGATCTCTTCTGAACTTAGTGTTTCTTTCTTCACTTTATGGATTCAGAGTAGCATCTACACTTGAACTTGCATCAGTGTTCTTTTTTGAAATGGTTTCTGGCTGCATGGTCTGAGTCATGCTATCATCTTCCCCATTGCCAGGATAGCCAGAAAGTAGCTTGGCAAAATCACGCCGACTTGAACCTTTGTCCTTTCTGAGTTTGCGGGGTTTCTTAGAGACATAGTTCCTCTTATAGGTTGGATTATGAGTAGTCATGTGCTGGATCAACTTTTGCTGTACAGAACAAAACTTTTTTGTAAATTCAATGTTTCCATTATAATTTTTTACTTGTGTTATGATTATAGAAACAATGAAACTTGAAAATAGTCATTATATTTCTGTGCTCTACTCAATAATTTCAACTGCTGTCTATATTACTGCTAGTTTCCAATGCATACTTTGCATTACATACTATAATGGTAATGAAACTTTATTAATAATAAAAGTATGTAAAGGAAAAAGGTGAAACAGTAACTATCTATCTATCAATAGTCTCTATGGCCTCGTTTCCTCTGAGAACATCCCTCAAAGGTGATGTCCAAGACAGAACAGCCTCCATCTCGCCCTCTCCATGCACTCCCTCCTTACTTGTTCAAACCCTCGCCCTCTATTAGCACCTCCTTCATGCATGCACTCCTTTATCCTATCCTTCCATCTTAAAATTGGCTTTCCTCTCCAACTAGGACCTGCAATTTCACTCAACATGCAAACTCAACCCATTACTAGTACTACTACTACTACTACTACTACTACAATGCTACCACTATTACCTTTGTAGAAAGTCGTTTCTCACAAACACCACAATGATATATCTTTTGCTGTTGGTGCTTATCCTTGATGTGAGTCTTCAGATTGCTTAGTTGGAAGTAATGCCTGCAAAATTCATTTGAGCTAATTATCTTTATGAAAACAAATACATATAAAACAACACAAATATTCAGTTAAGTATGTACTACTTTTGTGTATATAGCAAAGTCATTAGTCACGCACAACATGCAGACTGTCCAAACCCAAAGATTCTTAGCATCATATGCTCTGGAGCAGGTCTTACTGCTGCTGTGGCAAGTTGTTCCATCGCTCCTGGGGACCAGAGGCCCTAATGGTCGGCTGTCATTATTCAATGACAATTGCTAGGGTGGGCTTAACAGTTGGCTGTCATTATATAATCCGGAGCAATTTCCGCTAAACTTATTGACTGGCACTGATATTATTTGGTATGAATGGTAACATTTGCCCACTACTCATGAGCGCATAATAATCTCTCAGTCAAAACTCCTCTGTCGTTGTTCCTAAACGTACCTTTCCCCATATGCAGTAAACATTCTACGGCAAACAAAACCATGGTTTCGATTGAAAAAAAAAGTGCTTTATTTTCCTTCAGCCCAATTATAAAAAAAATAAATAAATAAACCTTTTTGCTTTGTAATCAGATATTATTTTTGTACATTATGTAATTGTTTCATAGCAAAAATCATACACAGAACTACAGCACGTCCCTCCAAGTTCCCACTCTGCTACCTGACACAGCAAAGGTAGACAGTGAAACACCATCCATCAGCTAGCTTAATGTATGCAGATTTAAATCATGTTTGGTTGTAGCAGCACTTTGAAAAAAATAACTTTAGCGCTCTCCGGGCAAAAATAACTGCTCCAAAGCACATGCAGCTTCCGGGAAATGCCAACTGTTAGGGGTTAAGATGATGATGAAGATGAAGATGATGATGATGATGAAGATGAAGATGAAGATGAAGATGAGGATGAAGATGAGGATGACAATGATGATTGTGAAGGTAATGATAGTGATGATGACAATGATCCCTTCTAATATTTTCCATTCTATAATTTTACATCTGACTGTCAATACAGGTAACAGGTTTATGATAATTACAATAATAATGATGAAAAAACCAAATATATGACATGGTTACATTACTTGTCACAAGCTGGGTATGTGCAGAAATATGCTTCCACAGTGTTCTCATGAGTGAGTCGATGTTTTTTTAAGGAGCGCAGCTGTTTGAATGGTCTGCTACAGATGTCACACACTGGGAAAATTCACAATAATTAATGTACGAGTACTGCACATACATTTTGAATAACAAATATATCTATGCTGAGTTATATGCTTGCATACCATGAGAGGGATATATCATTTAATGCATATCAACTATTAGGTATTTCTAATGTAAATTTAAATTAATAACTATTGGTTTACTTTCAACCTCAGCTTGCCTCAATTAAGCTATTTAGATTTATCTGGTTGCCACCATAAATAAATCACCTTATAGTTTCATAAATATCGTACTCCAGTTCCATATTGAAAAAAAAAAGTATAAACAAGGCTTTCAATACAATTAAAATTTCCTATACAGAAGGAAACAAAAAATTAAACCTGAAATGTGTAACATTCCTACCCAACATCAATATATAACATTAAAACGTTTTACATAAAAAAATAACTATAATCTACAGTGTTCAGTTATATAAAAACAAAAACATTGTAATTAATGGAATCAAATTTGCAGAATCAATGTGTACAAGTACCTCTCAATTTACGCGAGTATTGTGTTCATGGACCGTTCGTGTATTCTAAATTTCTTGTAATTCAAACATAATTTTCCTATATAGTGAATAGATTTTACACATATTTACACTGAATGGGAAAATAATGTTTACATTACGTGAAAATTAAAATATGCGAACGTTCCAGGAACACAATACTTGTGTAAATTAAGAAGTCCCTGTAAATGGCAAAATAAAATATCATGCCATCTGACCATCACATTTCATCATTTACTTTACAACAAACTTTATATATCCTAACATATTAATTTTAATGTACATAGGCATTAACTGCTCTTTACTTACATATTCAGGCAAGTAGGTAAGCACCTCATAACTACTGTGCTATAATTGTACTTTAAAAGTGCATACAAAAATATGCATAACCACAAATAAGTTTAAAAAGTATAAGCAAAAACTAATTGGAAATAAAATGGAATAACAAAAAAAAAAAAAAAAAATAATCTCAAAAGAACACTACATTACCAATGATATTCTCATTATAATTAACAATAATAATTGAGCAAGCATATCATGTTATATATAATGTTTAAAGAAATTATATACCTGGCTTATATTCCCATTAATATGAGGGTAGCCAAGACAAGGCATTTAGGGTTCAGGGAGACTATACTCTTCCCTCCCATAACATACAAAAATAATATATTTTCAAACATGTTAAAGATATCAAGTATAAGAATAAATTAATTTATGATCTAAATTGAACACATTGATGAGCATTTAAATTGAACATCGATGGGTATCAATCTTTTTCAGGTTTTTAAAAGTTAAGCTAATTCTAAGATGTGTGACAAGATATTCTATATATGCTTCACTAGCCTATGCAATTACCAGAAAAGGTATATATAGGTTAAAAGTGACCATCCAATATTTCTTCTTTCAAAAAGTTTCACTAACAAACATTTTTTCTCTTAACTAATAAGAACACGAGCTAAATGTTGTTTCTCTTAAGATATGTTTTTTTTTCTTTTATTACCTTTAGGATGGTCAGTTGTGATGTGATGCTGCAGATCTTTATACAAATCAAATTTTTGTTGACAAGATTCCTGAGGACATATATATCGACTTTTCTGATGTGTCAATTTGTGGCGTTTCAGTATACTCTGTGCCATACATCTCATTTTACATCCAGGATAATCGCATCTGGGAAACAAAAATTAAGAGATGATCAGAAAGGGAATGGAGATACACTATGTCCATTAACATTATTAAAAAAAACTCATTTCCATAAAAACTATATCATCAAATTTCACTACATCATTTCTTCTAGATTAAAAAAAAGTCCTATTTGAATTAGCAAAATGGTCACAGAGAAATATAAAAAAAAAAGAGAAAAAATAAGATTCTGAGATATTGGCGAGAAGACACAACTACTTCCCCCTCCCTGAGCCTATAGTTTGGCTATCTGTTTCTTTGCAAACTTACATCAATCATGGCGAGTTAATTGTGGTGAGGAAGATGAGGAAAAAAAGAGAGAGAGAGAGAGAGAGAGAGAGAGAGAGAGAGAGAGAGAGAGAGAGAGAGAGAGAGAGAGAGAGAGAGAGAGAGAGAGAGAGAGAGAGAGAGAGAGAGAGAGAGAGAGAGAGAGAGAGAGAGAGAGAGAGAGAGAGATCTACAGCACTGCCAATCACCAAGTATCTAACTTCAGCACTCAAACAGTTAACAATTCCCAATTCACCTGATAAAAGAAGCTAAAGCACAACTTCCAGACATATAAGGACAAATTCTAAAGCTAGAAAGCAGTAATGATTGGTTGATCTTATTTTCAAATTATCAAAAACTTACGGAAATGGCTTGATTCCTGTGTGGACATAGGTGTGCTTCTGTAGGTGGCTCTGCTTGAGAAAGGATCGTTCACATTCACTGCACTCATATTTTCTGCGTATATGGAATCTATGCACGTGTTTTCTCAGGTTGTAAACATTACTCATCTTCTTGCCACACATTTCACACCTAAGGAGAAAAAAAAAATAAATAAATAAAATAAATAAATAAAATGCTTTGCTATATCTACAAAAGTGTAAATTGTGGCATTTTTTTTTTTTCACACACACACACAGCCACTTGACCTTATGGGGTCAAGCAAGGATTTCCCAGCACTCCTCAGAGCAGCCTAGGTCACTCTGTTGACCGAGTCCCCACACTCACCCCTTTCTTGCCCTATCCTGTCCCTCAGTGAGAAGTGGAATTTCTACAGTTAAAAACAGGGAACTTGGAATAAGCATATAACATAGTGAAGAAAACTAAAGGACAAGAAAGAAAATTTAAAAAACATACTTGACCTGACTGGCTGTGACCATGTGAGATGCCTATCAGTGCCAATCCATGTTTGTTAATCCCTTCCCCGGACCACCACCATTTCACCCAGTCAGCTGCACTTCCACCCACCCACCTGTGTTATCTGCCTCCCGCCCAAAACTAAGACCCAACAACCGACAAGTCAACCGCCTCATCATGTCGGCCTGCTACAAGCTGCACCTCCCCAACACCTGAAGGCGATGGAGCTCTCACACATAAGCTGCTCCCAGGTGTGCCATCTACCCAGGCTCGAGTGCATCCCCAGCCTCCAAGGTGCTGCTCAACTGTCACCACACAGCGCCAGTGGCTGGACAAGGTCGTGAAGCGGGCCTGCAGAACTTTACTGGACCCACCACACACCACCTAACAAAACTAACACTAATTGTTTGACTACTAACTATCATGTGTTTAAAATAAGTAAAGAAAAAAATAAATAAATGAATAAAAAAAAAGAAGACTTTCACTCCCCACATTTAGAATTAAGTAATTTTAAAATGTATATTTTCAGGTTATGGCTGCAATTTCAAATAAACCGTCTATCATCATTATCATTATTACACACACACACACACACACCAGAGATGTTGTGCCTTGTGTGACATTGGAAACAACAAATAGAGTTTGGAGAAGAGACAGAAAAGAGAAATTAGTAGGTGGAGTGGTGATGCTAGTAAGGACGGATATGGATGAGGAAAAGTAAAGATTGGAGAGGGTATGACAGAAGTTATCAACCTAAAGACTGAACATGAGGAAGAAAGAAGAGATATTGCAGTGTGTAACGTTCCCGTCCCCCCAAAGTCAAGAGCATGAAATGAAGAACATCATAGAATGGTGAAAGATACAACTCACTTTCTGCAGAGGGTGACTGAGGAAAGCAACAATGTTATACTAGAGGGAGACTTCAACTGTAAGGAGCTACACTAGGAGGACTGGAGTGCAGTAGAAGGAGAGGGGACATGAGGAAACAAACTGTTGGGTATTGCAATGGATAACGGAATGACACAGTGGGTAGAGGAAGAAAAAGGATGCAAAAGAAATGACAGCAAGCAAGAACTAGACAAATTTATTGATGGATGATTTTAATTGCAAAGAAGTCAGTTGGAAAGACTTACAAGTAGGAAATAACAGTCATAGGACACCAGATTATTGGAACTCATAGAGATCAAGAAATTCATTCAGCATGTCAGAGAAAACACAAGTATTAAAGGCCATGATGGACCTGGCTTTCACCAGACTCCAATAATATGCAAAAAGTAAATTATCAATGCCCCTTGAGCAAAAATAATAATTTAATTGCTGAAATGGAGGTAATAATAAGCGAAGCAGTGGTAAGAGATTGAAACATAAAAAATACTGGTACCAGACCATTTCTCTGGCTTCCAGAAAACTGAAATTGGCTCATTTACTGAAGTTCACATTCATAACCAAATAAATCTCTTACTTGAAATTTTCTTCTGTTTTTCCATCTTGATGAGAAATTTCTATATGTCTCTTGAGGTGCTGTTGGCGAGCATATGACTTTGAGCAGCACTCAGAGGGACACACAAAAGGTCGCTGCAAATTTACAAAATACACTAAATATAAAGAGATGAATAGATGTTATGAATGTGTTTGAAACTATGAGATGTACAACTTTAGTTTTCTTTCAAGATATGATAATAATCTCGATTAATCACATTATACTTGTGAAATACTCTAGCTATAAACTATACCTTACAATATGTTAATGATGATAACGATAACAATGATGGTAATGGTAATTAATGGTAATATTTATAATGATGATAATGATAATCATGATGATGGTAATGGTAATGATGATGATATAGGATGAGAAATGATGAGACAAATAGCCTTTAACTCTTAAATGATGAGCAGATAATCTCCACACATACTTATGAGAAGGGTTCTTCACACAGAGGGAAGTGAAGCCCTTATGTATCTGGAAGAGGATACAAACTGATGGAGACAATGGAATGTTTTGTGTGATGAAGGGAAGTAGTCAGCTGAATGCTATCAAAGAACAAAATATTAACCTTTCTTGAGCCTCAATGAAACCTCTCTGTTTATTGTTTACATTATTATAGTTTAGATAACTGATTGTGATGAAATAGATGGCTCAATTATAACATCTTAAGTACACATTTAAAGTTCCATAACCAATTCTTAAGGCTTTACACATTTGGCACGGCATAATACTCACTTCACCAGTATGAGTGCGTTTATGCTGGTCAAGGCGGGATGGTCTACTAAAAAACTTGTCACAGCCTTCATATGGACAAACATGTATAGTCAAACTGCTGCATGAAGAGATACTTCTTAACTTCTGACTTGTATTACTCTCCTTGGATGCATTACTCTCGCAGTCTAACTCTTCATTATCAGAATAAGTGATAATATCCACTTCTTCATCAGAGGTTGTATCATCCGAATTTGCTTCACTGGTTTCTGGTTCGACCCCTTCTGGGTTTTCTTTACAAATCTTCAATTTCTGAAAAGATACGTTGTACACATGTTCTTCATTGAAAAAATTTGAAAGATAATCCCCTTTATATTTGTATTAATTCAAAACGTAAATACTCCTAAAAATTTAGGTAATGGTGCTTCTCTTTTATACAATCTTACCCTGAGGATAGGTTATCATAATGTCATAAGTTGTGAAAACTCTCTTAGTTATCAAGTGTTTAAAATCATCCTCCATCTCTCCATCGATGTTGCCAATCAAATACATGTACTCTCACATGTACACACATGTATATGTTTATATTCATAAATGAAAGGTCAAATTAGAACAAGGCTCGTTGGCTGGTTTGGTTATATAAGCCTATTTACTTCCCTCACCTTAAAGCCCCACTTTCCCAAGGTGTCCCCAAGCTTGTTGGCTAAAGAGAAAAAGAAAAACAAGAATGGTAAAATTATACATCTTCACCATAATGTTCTGCTTACGTCTGCGTCTTGCCTCTGCACCTCCTCCAACTCCCTACTTTTGGTCATAGACAACATTTGATATCTTCTAAATTAACCTAATTTAACCAAACCTAACCCAACCAAACCTTAACTTATATTGACAAATAACAGAACCTTATTCAAACCAAACTAAACTTTATTTTTCGAAAGTCTCACAGAAAACATTGAATATCTCACTAACTAAGAATTTGCGACGAAAATATAATAAAAATCCTTCTCAAATTGCATCAGATAATGCAATAATATAACCCTAAATTATTTAGAGCGTTCTGATGAAGATGTAAAATAATATCACTAGAATAGATGTAGTATTGGCTTAAACTGCAATTTTTCCTTCGTTTCAAGCACATAAAAAATAGAAAATAGAATAATCTACGTTTAACCATATAATCTATTAATGGAGGCAGGTACAAATTTACCAGTATATCTTCTCTCCTGATTTGGCAGTCCTCCATTCTGTTACTAGTTGTCTTTCGGATGTAGCCAATTCAAGATGTAGTAGGTAAGCTGCAACTGATGTCAGACAGGTTTGCTTTGTTAGTTAAAAGCAAAGACGATGACATAGTGAGCTCGAGACATCTGTGAATACTCCTTAAATATGTTTATCATTTCACTCCTGTTGGATCACCACGTGCCACACATTAGTGACAATACAGATCACAATAATACACTTGATCTTGATTGTGATGCAACACTCACTGATCGCAGGTGTAGCCTTTGTAACGGCATCCATTCGAGCCTCGTCGGGGCAGATGAGCCAACTTATAAAGCAATGATCTTGTCTCAAACTATCATAAACACAGAAAACGGCGGAATAAACTGAGCGCGAGTCGTAACTATATTTAGGAAAACAGTATAAGATCCTTGGTATACACTGTGACTCCCAACCCAACTCCAAGTACAAGTCCATTTAAACAACAACAACAACTAAAGTGTCGTGACTCGTGGGGCAAGAGGCAAGGAGATTTCAGTGAAGACACCTTGTTTTCTCATCTTTCTAAGAAATAATTATACTTTAATCGAATAAACATTGCTTGCACGGCCCCATTAAATTCCCCAAAAGAAGAAGAGTGCACGAAAGCAGCGGGAATACTTAATAAAGTAAGTTGATTCGGTAATTTTTTACATCTTCACCATAATGCACCTACGGTAAAATTGCAGTTTAAGCCAATACTCCTATTCTTGTTTTTATTTACTCCTATAGTCAACAAGCTTGGGGACACCATGAGAAAGCGGAGTTTTAGGGTGGGAAAAAAGCAAATATAGGTCACATATGGCAATCCGGAAAAAGATCTAAGGTGAAAACCCTATGTTTTGAGTTAAAAAATATAAAAGGCTTATATAGCCGAACCAGATCACCCCAACGACACAAGCCTAACCTAAACTAAACTGACCCTGGGGGGAATACGGCTCCCGGACCACCGACACCAACTTAACCTGAACTGAATTCACTCAATAACCTGCACCCCTAACCTAAACTGAACTCGCATAATAATCTCTTAACTTGGGTGGGGGGAAGCACCCCCCGATCTCCCAACCTATCGTAACCTAACCTAACCTAACAAAACAGAGAGAGAAAGAGTACAAAGCTCCTAAGTGTGAAAAATAAGGTGATTATGATGACATGTTCTTTAATTTCATTCCAGCTATGTCCGTCTATCATGACGAAATTGAAATTGAAGATTTTGATTACGACGAAGATACAGAACTCTACACCTACCCTTGTCCTTGTGGCGATCGCTTCCAGATCAGCAAGGAGGAACTAGCTTCTGGGGAGAATACTGCTACCTGCCCCAGTTGTTCCCTCATTGTGAAAGTAATTTACAACACTGTAAGTTGATATTACCATTAAGTTTATTTTTATGCACATCAATTAATATGATCATTTAAAAATGATAAGGTATGATAAAGATAAATTTTAAGTAAAATGCCTGAAAGTATTTTTACAATGATATGGGAGCTAAGCGGGCGCCCACAAAGTTCGTGGCTGGGGCAAGTCAATGCTTCCTGTTGGGAGTTACTTGGTATGGAAAGGAGACTTGCATGGCGACTTGCACAGGGTGACTGGCGTCGTAGGGTTGGCAAGGCGACGCGCCCCTCGACTACATATGGACAAACTTACACACATGCATACATATATACATAAAAGAGTGGAGAAAAATGAATTTAAGTAAGCTACACACCATAATAGGAAGGGAGAATAATGTCTCCCTGAATCCTAAATGCTTTGTTCTGGTCATTCCCAATAAGGGAGGTATTAACTGGGTATATAGATGAATATATATATATATATATATATATATATATATATATATATATATATATATATATATATATATATATATATATATATTATATATTATATATATATATTATATATATATATTATATATATATATATATTATATATATATATATATATATATATATATATATATATATATATATATATATATATATATATATATATATATATATATATATATATATATATATATATATATATATATATATATATATATATATATATATATATATATATATATATATATATATATATATATATATATATATATATATATATATATATATATAATCATGCTCCATATTTCAGGAGGACTTTGCTGAATATGAGGAGGAGCCTGTAGTTGTCTCCAAAAAAACTCAGTTGGCAACAAATTGAAGGACAACTATTCAGTAGTATTACTTTGATCTTGTAAGTAAATTTTACTCTTTGCAAATTGAATTATATACTTCAACTAGAAGAAAATATGTACAGTACATCATATATTTTACTTTTTTTCATATGATATGTTTTTTTTATTACAGTATGGTATACGTGTGGGTAATTTTTTTTCTTCAAAACAAACTACAACTTTTAATTAAATTTTTTTATGAATGAGTTCTATACATATAAGGAAGCAATATTTTCTTAACCAAACATCTACCAGTGATGTTTCATAACTGATATTTGCTTTTTGTCATCACCACTTCAAAATAACTCACTGTGGTTGTCACTATATAGTGTGGATACTATTTACTTAAGGAAACCTTAAAAAAAGGGGGGACTGATTTTACATGGAGTTTGGATTAAATCTAAAATACCCATCACTGTTGCAGCTCAACCACAGTGGGTGGTGACCAACAGCGGCTCAGTGGCAACAGTGATGAGCATTTCAAAATCAAACCAAATGCCACTTAAAATCTATGTAAATTTTTGTTATCATGGTTTTTGAAGTGAATAGTATCCACGCTTTATAATGAGCCAGAAATTAAACAGAGAACATGAGTAGTAGCACATGCAGTGAGAGCCCTTATCTAATAATAACCCGGATGATGTGATGCAATGATGCGATGATGTAATGATGTGAATATCACATTTACAACACATCAGTGCATGTTTATTCATGAAAATAATATAATTTCCTAATATAGAACAAGTTTATAAGGAAATGAAACTCAAAATTCGTGGGTTGTGTGGAAGTAAAAAAAATAACATCATTAAACAACCCACAAACCATGTTAGTAAAATTGGTGTTGGGCAGGATAGTTCATGGTACACCTTGGTCCCGCATAGAACGTGTTCAGATACAACGATTCTATTATGGAACGAGTTACCAAAAATATTGAAAAAAATATTGTATAGAATGATTGTGACCATATAGAATGGGGTGCAGAAATAAGTGAAGCAAATCTGAGGAGTTCTTATACAGAACGAGCGTAATCATATTGAACACACCCAGAAATGACATAGTGCTGATGTCACAGGCGTCTGTGATGCTTTGAAGACTCTGTTCCCGCCTCCCTCAGTCGACCTACTACCCTACCGAACGTTGTGTGTGACTAGTTTCGTTTTTAGTGATCACGCCTTTGACCGCCAGCTTTGACCCACAGACATGCCTGACCGTGCATCTACGAAACGGAAGGCCATCTCCCTCGATATAAAGAAGGAAGTTATTGCACGCAAAGAGAAAGGAGAGGGAAACACAGCCATCGATAGCCATTTGGGGCTATAAGAGTTGAGTGTAAGATCAATATCAAGCTCTCGGGAGAAAATTGCTCCATCCTTCGTTCAAGACTTATTGACAGTGAGGCACAGGATCTACGTGACTCAATGGCTAGAGCTGTAGAGGTGGCTAGGGAGGTGCTGGGTTTCAAATCTGTGACCTAGGATGAAGTTGTGAAGGCTATAAATTCCGATGGTGGTACTCAGAGTATTGTGGCCGTTTGGTTATTGAAGACGAGTTAGCTCAAGCACAGGAACATCCCCGTAGGATTAAGGTAAGGAAAATCTTACTTAATGTTTTTTTAACCATTTATATTTAATAATTGTTAATAATATGCAGTGTATGTTAATTTCAGGGACAAATTTGGGTATTATTTTACATCTTCACCAGAATGCTCTGAAGAATTCAGGGTTATATTACTACATTATCTGATGCATTCTGTGAAGTTTTTCTTAATTACATCTGTCTCAAATTCTTAGTTTGCGAGATATTCAATCTTTTCTGTGAGACCTTCTCTTCGAAAAGTAAAGTTTAGTTTGGTTTGAAGAAGGTTCTGTTATTTGTCAATATAGGTTAAGGTTTGGTTAATATAGGTTAAGTTAATATAGAAGATATCAAATGTTCTCTATGACCAAAAGTAGGGAGTTGGACAAATTGCAGGCGCAAAACGTAGACGTAAACAGACGCCATTATGATGAAGATATAAAATTTTACCCAATTTTAGTGATCTATCGACCAATTGTCGTTTTCCCCATAGGCTACATGTATCACATAGAACGATGTCTTCTATTGACCTATTGGATGTTCTATACGAGACCAAGGTGTAATTGCATCTATAACATATTGCACAATTGATAATGTGGCTCTATTTCACTGGACAATATCTAATATAATACATTTTCCTTGAGTGTCTTCAAAGCAAGAAAAGTGGTCATAATGTGATGATGTGTTCCATTTGGTTGATGTACTTCATTTTCTTATATACAGAAAACAACATGGGTGGAAGAGGTCGTGGGCGTGGACGAGGGAAGGGCATGAACCTGGAGCAGCTGGGTGTGCAGAAGGGAGAAACCTTACCAGAAAGAGTTATTGGTCCTCCTGAAACATATCCACCACTAGAGTTTAAACCTGTTCAACCTACCCAAGAGAAGAATTTGGCAGAGTCTTACTTATTGGTTGTCAAGAAAGAGTACAGGGAACATATGCAAAATTCTCAGTTTTACATTCAACCTGGAATTAAAAGGCTGGATATTGAGAGATATTCTGACAGGTATCAACTTCTAGCTAGTCACCGAGGCCAACTTAGCCTTAACTGGTCTCGATTCCCCAAAGAACTTCAACCCACATCAATGTCTATATTAAGGAAAAAGAGAAAAAAAGAATCTGAAAAGGTCAAAGTCAACCTCAAGAAAGCTCGAACCAAAGACATGAATGTCAAGGAGACTCTAGAAGCTTTGGAAAAAAAGGAAGCTATGAGTAATGAGAATAATGAAGAGGAAGGTGAAGAAGATAATGCTGACAAGACAGAAGTTGAAAATGTGGAAGAGCTTGAAGAGGTTGACGAGGAGTTGGATGAAGGGACAGACTATTACAACAGTTACTTTGACAATGGTGACAATTACCTTGATGAAGAGGAGGATGCTTTAGAGGAAGGAGGAGTATTTTGATTTTGCATTAACCCAATAAAAATATAGCTAATGAATTTTTTTGTTGAAAATTCAGTTCTACAACTACCCTCCCTCTTTTTTTTTCCTCTCACCTTGTTGATCATACTTCCACAGTGCACATTTATACAGATGGATTTAAGAGTTATAAACACCGGGTTTGCTGTTTAATTTCTGAATCGCTACTATCAATTTAGCTATCCTATCATCAACTGCAGAACTTCATGCATTATTATTATTATTATATAATTTCAGCAGCCAACCATTGGAAGCCTTGAATGGTTTCTTGGGAGGGTTCTTGACATTCTTGAGGCAGGTTGCATAAAAAAGCCTAGCCTGTTCCTTAATGTATTGCCTGTCTACTGCCACCCCCTTTTTCTTGCCATGTAGAAAGTGTGCCAAGTATCTTTCCATATGGATAATTACAGTGTTCATGCAATGGCAATGACTTAAATACTTACCCACCATAAGTTTTGACCGCTTGCTCAATTTGTCCACTGTTTTTAAACACCATTCTTACAGTAGACTCACTCACCTCAAACTCTGGCAATATCACAATTTCTTTTACCCTCTTTTTTCATCTTAATTATTTTGATCTGGTCCAAACTTAGCTTCTTATTCTTCTTTGCTGGGGGCGCCATGTTGCATACTATTAAACACTAATAAACGGTATCACATCCCAAATTTGCGGAAAGAAATCTAATATTCTAATGTATTTAATGTTTTGGATTCGCTGGAAAAACAATAACAATGAGAGGCCAGTCGCTGCTCAGCCGTCACACTAGTCACTTCTCCGAGGAAGTGTTGAGAGTTACAACTTTCATTTCCTGATGCATTTAGGGTGACAGCGGCACCCCTAATTATCACCAACCTGCTTATTGTACAATAAAAAATAATTATATAACTAAATGTGTTATTGAAAACACCATTAGATTCTTGAAAAGTAGATTCAAGTCTGATGAACCTCAAGGTTACTGCTCCACCTCTTTATTATAAATATACTATACATAGTGTACTCAACATATCTGTGAAGGTTTCTGGCGGTTCTCACCATTATTTACCTCGCAAAACTTCTTTGAAATTATAATAGGTTATGTTAGGTTGGTTATGTTATGTCAAGTTATGGTTATGTTAAAGTTGTTAGATTACGGTTATGTTATGGTTAGGTTCGATTATATAAGATTTTTACATTTTATCACCCGGAAGTTAGGGTTCGCAAATTAGTTTTTTTGGGTGTTTGGTTATTAAAATGTAAAAATGTTATGTAACCGAACCGCACCAAACCTAACTTAACTGAACCGCAAACTAACCTAACCATAACTTAACCAACATAACAAAACTTCAAAGACGTTTTGCGAGGTAAATAATGGTAAGCACCCCCTAAAACCTTCACAGATGTGTTGAGTACACTATGTATAGTATGTAAGACTTCATATATATAATAAAGAGGTGGAGCAGTAGTTGTAAAGAAATACCCCTTATTTTTATATATGTCTAATCTGTAGCGCCGATAAGCTTTCCCTGGTTAGGTTAGATTTGGGTAAAACTTAACTTTTACATCCAGCCAAAAAACCTTACATTCCCACGTCCTCATGGTTATTGGGAGAAGATGGGGAATGGGGATATCTTATTAACTATTTATTTGGGACGGTAATGAGTGTCAGAATCATTTGTGTATATCAATGTAGAGTAGAGCTTCCCCTTAACCAAAATAAACTTTGGGGATATCTTATTTAACTATTCATATGCTACGGTTATACATATTTTTGTACCTACACTAACATTTATGCAGAATTTTTGTACCATTTAATCTCTTTCACGTACAAGTAAGTTGTTTTCTTGGGAGTATATATCAAAATTCAAAGAAAATAAATAATCCGGTTAGAGGCTGCTGTTATATCTCCTTTGTTTCTGGTATTCATCACCATTATTATACAATTTTAAGCCTACAGTAGTATTTCAGAAACGTTTCTCTACCACTTAATATCTTTCTCGTATATATACACTGTTTTTTATTGGAGGTATATATTAATAATAGATTCCGAGAAGAGCCTGCTGTTATATATCTCCTTTGTTTTTGATATTCATCACCACAATTATACAATTCTGTGCCTACAGTAACATTTCTACAACATTTCTCTACCGCTTACTATCTTCCTCGTATATATACACTGTTTTATTGGAGGTATATATCAATATTAACTTCTGAGAAGAGGCTGGCTCAGGCTGGTGCAAAAAACCCGCGAACGAGTGTCGTCTGCTATAACCCACCTCCCAAATCAGATTCGACGGATTCAGGAATCTGTTACAGATCACGGGTTAAGATGGTAAATAGAACACGATTTCGCGGCTAATCCCCGCCCAGAGCGGCCAAGCCCCACCCAGATTCAGTGATCTGAAACGGATTCACGCAAATAAAAGAGGCCTTAAAAGTTATATGATCATGTTACCAAATTCCTTAGATTTAACTATGAAAAGGTATTGCACAAATATTTTTAAGGACAGAGAAGGTATTTTTATATGTTAATCCTTTTCCTACCTCAGCAACTAGTGAAGTAGCTTTCTGCAACCAAAAGAAAACCACTTGTAGGAGTTGAAGCATGACTCTCCTGGTGAGTCATACAGAAGACGCCTTTCCATTGCTGGAATTTCACTGTCATACGTCACTGTCACTGTCACTGTCACTGTCATTCGTCATTGTGTCAGTTTATAATGAGCCACACGTGAAAACAATAGTCAAATCTTATCTGTTTTGATAGAGCCGCCTCGTCACCTCTCGTCCTGCCCGCCACCAAAACAGCTGACTGAACAATAACAGTCGGTTCCAATAATACCAAGACAATAATTTTTATTTTCTATCATTGTTTTACGGACACCTATTAATTTTTTTATCCACAAAATAATTATTTTGATATATATTTTACATATCGCATAAGCTATAATATGGTAACAATAAACTGAACCCATATATACTCTCTTTTTAAAACACTAAATTGACTATAAAAAAATATGAGTATGAGTTTGAAATATTTGATAAACGGAAAAAATAAGTGACGTCACCAGCTGGTGACGTCACTGGTCCCTCACTGTCTGCTGCTTGATTTATTCGGCTACGTTATCCATTTAGCTTCGCACGCTCTTTAAGACTTACTTTTAGCATAGTTATAATGCAGATATTATATATATTAATAAATTTAATGGCTAGAAGCTCTCATTGGTTTCCTTTCTTGGCCACGGTGATAATAATTCGGCGAGCCGAGAGTTCCTTCACAGAACAACAACAATTGCGAGGGAATATTCAGACCAACATGGAGTGGTTGAGCTCTGAATGTCTGAATTTTGATGGTGATGGTTTTCACAATGTCGGAATTCATCAAGAAAAAGACTGCATTAAACTACGGACTAATGTAAGATCTCGGGAGGAATTCCAGCAATGGAAAGGCGTCTTCTGTATGACTCACCAGATGAGTCATGCTTCAACTCCTACAAGTTGTTTCCTGTTGGCTGCAGAAAGCTACTTCACTAGTTGCTGATATATCACCACGGCATCAAGCATAAAGGAGTGAAGAAAACTTATACTGGGTAAGTAAATTTTCGTCTATGTACAAGGGATGGCACTCCCAAGGAGTTGGCAAATAAACCACCTGTGAGCCAAGTTTCAGTAACTATTATTGCAGTTTCAGCCAATACACTATCGGTGGTTTTAATAAACTTGATGGTTCATATTTCATTATTAGGAGCATTTCTAACCTCATATTGGCCAGTCAGAAATGATTTCTTGGGATCCACCAGTTAGATTCGGTTAGGTTAGGTCAGGGCAGGTTAGCTTGGTTTGGGGTCTATTTTAGAAATGCTTTCTGACTGGCCAGTATGGGGTTAGAAATGCTCCTAATAATTCGATGTAAACATTCAGGATAATTAAAACCACCAATAGTGTATTGGCTTAAAACTGCAATTTTACCAAATTTTCTTGTTTTCTCCTTCTCACAATTTATGAAGAGATTATTATTTTCTTTTAGATTTTAGTATGCTTGTAATGAATTTGCTAACCGTTTTCATCACAAATGCACTACCTATTTAGTTCACTGGCAATAAAGAAAAGATAACTGAGCATTTTAAAATTAATAAACTAACCAAACCAAATTAAATTACCTAACCTAACCCTTACTGGGGTTGAAAAGTGAGATCAATGTTAATATAAAAAGAAAACAAAATTAAACAACTCATTTTTATAGCATATGTATATATATATATATACATATATATATATATATATATATATATATATATATATATATGTATATATATATATATATATATATATATATATATATATATATATATATATATATATATATATATATATATATATATATATATATATATATATAATATATATATATATACATATATATATATATATATATATATATATATATACATATATATATATATATATATATATATATATATATATATATATATATATATATATATATATATATATATATATGTATATATATATATATATATATATATATATATATATATATATATATATACATATATATATATATATATATATATATATATATATATATATATATATATATATATATATATATATATATATATATATATATA
>JAXIVD010006343.1:0-20000 GCA_036785275.1 Cancer borealis
CACCACGGCAGGCGATGCTCAGGTTCCTTCACACAGTCGGAGGTGTGTAAAGCAAAGATAAGCTTGACGTGGAAGAAGCATTCCCCATCAAGGCATCAGTGAGCGGCGGGCGTGACGAGCGGCAGCTAGCAGCCTCCGCCTCCACCCACCCCCACGCTGAGGAAGATAAGAATGAGTCTCATACACTCCTTGCAGTTCAAACACACGCCGACTATTCTTCCCGCGGCCTGGCTTTCCCGCCTAACTCAGCCTCATTTAATGGTCGATAAACCATCCGGTAACGCAGCCCAGTGTGATCCAGCGTAACCAGAGCCCCTGGCGCTAAGCATAATTGGAACCAGATTTGCTCAGTGTGGAGAGTGAGTGCAGCTGAGCCCTGCCTCGCCGGAGTGCCACCCCTGTCAGCAGTAGCGTCATTGGCACCATTGCACTGCACAGACCCCGTCATTATAAACATTAAGCCTCCAACCCCCGCCCCCCTTCCTCATTACCCTCAGTGGCCCCCTTCTCACACACCCTCACTGCTGCTCTTCCTTACTACACACATGGCAACCCATCTTCACCCAAGTTCCTGTCGTCTTCGCCATCATCTCACCCTCAGCATCACCCGGCACCAGCCACCCATCACCCCATCACTCAGCTGCTCGTTTGTAGTTCTGCACTGAATAGTTATCCTTACATTTACATTGCTCAAGTAAGATAACATTAATGATATTTTACTTTTTTTCCCCTCCTCCTCTTCTCGTTTTCCTCCCCTCCCCTCCCGGCGAGGCTCCCCGCTGTGGGTGCCATCGCCCGTGACACCACGAGGCACTGGCCTGGCACGAAAAACGGGTGCCGAGGGGGAGGTACCTTTTACGGCTTTCTCTTTTTTTTTTTTTTTTTTTTTCTTTCTCTCTCTCTCTCTCTCTCTCTCTCTCTCTCTCTCTCTCTCTCTCTCTCTCTCTCTCTCTCTTCTCGTCTCTCTCTCTCTCTCTCTCTCTCTCTCTCTCTCTCTCTCTCTCTCGTTGCAAACAGTCAGCACTGGTACACAAGAACTTACTAACATTTTAATTATCAATGCAAAATGTTGTAAGTTCATATAACAATAATAAAACCAAACAATAACATGTATGCTTCGGTGTGACAGTGCACGGTTAGATGTGGCATGAGATGATGATGATGTGATGATGATGATGATGATGATGATGATGATGATGATGATGATGATAATATTCCGAGTAGAATTGAAATTGTTGCTGTTATCAACATTATTTAGATTTCTACAAAGCAAGAAGAAAAAAGTGATTATTACTTAATCTACATCATAATAGTAAATGCAGGGAAGAGCTTGCATGATAGCAATAATAATAAAAGTCATAATGACAAGAATTATAACAAATAATAATTAACTATTTATCTATCTATTTACTAGGCAAAAATTTAATTCGAACATTATAATCATAATAAAAATGATTATTTTCATTATGATACTGCTGATGATGCTGCTACTACTACTACTACTACTACTACTACTACTACTACTACTACTACTACTACTACTACTACTACTACTACTACTACTACTACTACTACTACTACTACTACTACTACTACTACCCTTCAAGACGTGGAGTAGATAATTTATGGTCTCTTAGAGGAAGCACCCGACACACACACGCACGCACGCACACACACACACGCACACACGCACACACGCACACACGCACACACACACACACACACACACACACACACACACAGAAGGGCAAGATTCATAGTCTTCTGCTGTTGCCGACTTTGCAAGGTCACAACTCGGCTTGCATTCCGTACCTATTTTCTAGTAGGTGAGCAGAGGTCATTGCGTTTAAGAACACCACATTGTCTCCACCAGAACCGGGACTCAACCCAGGAGTTCTTGGTTGTGAGCCGAGCGTCCTAACCACTACACCACCGAGCTGCATCATAGTAATGGTAGTAGTAATAATGATGATAATAGTCTATCTCCATATACACCAGGCTGTTATCCCCGTAAAGGGAGATAGCCAAGACAAGGCGCGCATACACACACTCATGCATACATACCCATACACTCCTCTCACTACAAGTAATGATACACGTAATGATAATACTACTACTACAACGATTAATAATAAAAAAAATAATTTATTGATAATTATAATTATAATAATTATCAATATCATTATTATTATTAGTATTAGTATTAGTATTAGTATTATCATCATTATTACTATAACTATACTTATTATTGGAGTAAGCAGTGGTTTTGGTTATACACTAATGCTTCAATAATAGAGGTTATGTAACGTTTTTATATAATGGCATTGTAGCAGCAGTTCCATGAGTAGTAGTAGTAGTAGTAGTAGTACTAGTAGTACTAGTAGTACTAGTAGTACTAGTAACACTAGTAGTAGTAGTAGTAGTAGTAGTAGTAGTAGTAGTAGTAGTAGTAGTAGTAGTAGTAGTAGTAGTAGTAGTAGTAGTAGTAATGAAAGTGATAGTTATAGCTGTAACTGTAATTGTAACGGCTACAACAACACTTACTGATGTAGAAACACTTCCAACAGGATAAAATCAATGTCATGACAGTGTTCCAGTAACATTGTAACACTAGCTATCAAGGTGGTGAGGTGCCGTCTTATGGTGATGATGGTACAGTGGAGGTGGGCTATAGTGGTGATGGGGTGATGATGGTACAGTGGAGGTGGGCTATGGTGGTGTGGTGGTAGTAGCAGTGATGGAGTGAGGTGGTGGTGATGGTGGTGATAGTGGTGTGGGTTGCACGGGTACCCTGAAGGTCGTGTCCCCCTGTGAGTAAGCCTGCTGCACCGTGTTTGGCTGAGGAGCGGCGACGCGCGGACACTTCTCTGATTGGCATTTATTGGCGTGCAGGTCCGGGCGGCGCCTGTGTGGACCCCGTCCCTGCCCGCCGGCAGCCGTAAATATCTGGCCCAGACACAGACATGATCGATGAGGGGTTTTTTGCATTTTCCATGACTGATCTTGAGTTGAGAGTTTGTGGAGAAGGAATGTGAAGGACGAAGAAGAGAAAGAGATGAGATGCTCCCTTCCATTTGATCTATACGAGGCACTGTATGTATACATATGTAAGTAAGTTTGGCCCTGCCTCTCTTCTTTCTTCTTTCTTCTCTCTTCCTCCCCTCCACACACATACACATACACATACACACACACACACACACACACACACACACACACACACACACACACACACACACACACACACACACACACACACACACACACAACACACAAATGTTTTTTATATATGTTTTTGTTACAATACCAATGACATAGTTTATATTTTTGTATGCATGTGTGTGTGTGTGACATTACGTCAAGGTTAAGTAAGTTACGAGCGACGTGCAAATCGCCCCTGTGAGTGCGTCTCCACACTGCCTCAAAATTGCATGAAATGACTTGCGTATCAGGTGACGCAGGGCGGCAGCGTCCACTAACGGGCGTGAAATAACATTAACTACCAGTGAGAGAGAGAGAGAGAGAGAGAGAGAGAGAGAGAGAGAGAGAGAGAGAGAGAGAGAGAGAGAGAGAGAGAGAGAGAGAGAGAGAGAGAGAGAGAGAGAGAGAGAGAGAGAGAGAGAGAGAGAGAGAGAGAGAGAGAGAGAGAGAGAGAGAGAGAGAGAGAGGAGAGAGAGAGAGAGAGAGAGAGAGAGAGAGAGAGAGAGAGAGAGAGAGAGAGAGAGAGAGAGAGAGAGAGAGAGAGAGAGAGAGAGAGAGAGAGAGAGAGAGAGAGAGGAGAGAGAGAGAGAGGAGAGAGACAGAGAGAGAGAGACAGAGAGAGAGAGACAGAGAGAGAGAGACAGAGAGAGAGAGAGAGAGAGAGAGAGAGAGAGAGAGAGAGAGAGAGAGAGAGAGAGAGAGAGAGAGAGAGAGAGAGAGAGAGAGAGAGAGAGAGAGAGAGAGAGAGAGACTAACTGGTGTCCTTAACGAATATTAATTTGCAGAGACTCGATTTGTTACTGAATCTGAGAAACGAAAACTGATTACCTCTACAAAGCCAGGCTAATTAAGGTCATTAGTGACGTAATAGGCATTAAAACCTGTCAAGAATAGTAAAAAAAAAAGATACAAAAGAACTATACATATATAACTTTCACTGAAGGTCTAATTCTATTCTAAATTGTTCATCGGACTGACTAACTTCATTTATTTTTCTTGTTCAATATTGACTTAAAACCAAAAATAACACAAGTGCTTAAGAGATGCTGGCTCTTGAAGGATGTACAAGAAGATAGGGACAGTAGTGTTAGTAAATGAATCACTATTAGCAGACTCTTCATGAGGTAGAAGGATGGATATAAACCGATAGGATGATAGGATATGAAATTGTGAATTGTGAAGGAAAACAGCATAGAAGATAAAATAAGGTAAAGCTAAGGTTTGGTTCGGGTGAGTTGAGATATACTGGCTAAGATGCGGATCATTAGTCCTGTTTTCCCACGTGCCAACCAGCTCCGATCACCCAGAAGGAAGAGGGACGGACCCTTTGAACCAGTGTCTTCTCCTCCCCTCTTTCCCCTTCCTTGCCCACCCCTTTAATGGCTTGGCTTAGCATGAAGTGCGGGTGTCTCTTGAGTGTCTCCCTCACGCACATGCACACACACACGCTCACACCACTGTCCTGTAAACTATGATTGTGAAGAGAAAAATATTACCATCACAGGTTAATATAGAAATGTCAGTCTCCTACACGCATATAGAACAAAACGTACAGCATCTAAATTTATAGTGGCACTAGAATATAAGTGCCACGGAGATCTACAGTGATTCTCCGCGTCTCTCGCATCCAAAGTGGCACTGTGGCACTGGATGATAATATAAAGTGTCACAAACTACATAGACGAAAACACTGACACGCCGTGAGACTTGCAGCTGCCTCAGTGCCAGAGTGAACTATGGCTACTGGCACCCTGGGTAGAAAGAGTGCCGGGATGGTGCCAGATCCTCCATGGGCGCCAGGGCGACACGACACCCCGCTGGGAGCCACATGGGGTAAATTAGTGAGTCATTAGTCGTAGTCACTGACAAGAAGAGACGACCCTCCTCTCCTTCCCTTCTCCTCTTCTCTCCTTACCCTCCTTTACCGCCGCCCTAACATCACCCGCACTTCCTCTTCAACGCAGTCGTTTTGCTCAAGCCTTTCCTCCTCTTCCTTCTCCTCCTCCTTCTCCTCCTCCTTTCCTCCTCCTCCTCCTCCTCCTCTTCTTCTTCTTCCTCCTCCTCCTCTTCTTCTTCTTCTTCCTCCTCCTCCTCCTCCTCCTCCAGCCAGACCAGACCGTCCTCCTGGTTCCCTTGTCTAACACCAACTTCAACAAAACGGAAAAAAATAAATCCAACTGTGAACGTGTCTCCTCACTTACAGCCCCGACCACGTGCCTCACCGTGATACACTCATGGATCACGTGCACCTGTCGCTTACCTTATGATTACCTAATAATACAAATTCCTCGAAAGAAATAACGTGCGATTATTCACACATGCCACACACACACACACACACACACACATATTGATGATGATGATGATGATGGTGGTGGTGGTGGTGGTGGTGGTGTTGGCCGTGGTGGTAGTAGTGAAAGAAGCAGCAGTGGCCCAAGTCGGGGTGTCATAACTCACAACAGAAGTGGAATGTTGAAACCACATTTGCATTCTTCGGCCCATTACTTAGGACTCGGAGTTGAGGGTCACCGGAAGCTCTCCATATCCTACACGTCAGCGGTCCCCTAGACACTACCCCGCCCCGCCCCGCCCCGCCCCCCCCCCCGCCCCGCCCCGCCCCGCCCCGCCCCGCCCCCCCCCCGCCCCGCCCCGCCCCGCCCCGCCCCGCCTCGCCCCGACACACACACACACACACACACACACACACACACACACACACACATACACATACACACACACGCACACACATTCCAGTTATACAAGTGTCCAAATCAGAAGAATGGAAGTAAAAGTTGCAGGTTATCGCCTACTTTACTTCATCATTCTTCCGTCTTCTTAACCTTCATATCCTCACTTATGTAAAATTGGTTAAACGAGTCTCTGCAGATTGTCTAAGTTACACGTTCAGTAACCAACCACGATGAAAAAAGGACTCGGGTAACAAAACACTTAAGAGTCTTTCCTCAAACTCCATCTCAGACCCGCAGAACTATGGATAGGAGTGACAAGCACTACACCACGAAGCTATAAGAGTACGCGATGCATGTCTGCCTGTTGATATCCGTTACTAGAGACGTATTCCATTGGTTATCTTAATTCAGATTCTATACTCTCCTCCGCTTCATCTAATCCACTCTATCCCACGAACCTACCTTCACTTGCTACACTTTCACACTTGAACTTGTCTGCCACTCACACATACACATACACATACACACACATATACACACATACCCACTCACACGGCCTCTGCGCTTCCCATACACTCCTGTTCACCTCCTCCCCCTCCTTCCCAGGATAGCAGGATGGGAATGGTTCGGGTCGTCACGTCTGATTGAGTTACAAACGCCGAGCCGCCGCCATCTTGTGTCTGGCAGAGGCGCTGGCCAGGAACACCCACCCTCGACCTACTCCTTTTTTTTTTTTATAGTACTCCTACGATTCTCTGCCATCAGATTAGGGTTTTTGTTTTTTTCTTTCTTAATATTTTTTCCAAGACTACACTACTTTCCCTTCCCTTGTTCGGTGGGGGTGAAGGAAGCCACATCAGGCCTCGGTACTAGCTGCTCCACCGTCCCGTAACGAACCTCCGGCAAAGTCACATGAGGTTGAGATTTGCCGCGTAGGTTCATGTCTATGTCTACAGTCTACAGGTTTGATACACGCCGCTGTAACCACAATACACACTCCCTGAAATCCTAAACATCTTGAAGAAAACCCTTGTGGCTGCTCTGTTAAATGGTTGCCAGTTCGCCACATCCAGGGCCTGATGGATTGCGGCGGCCTGATGTTCTATCCGAGCCTCTCATGAATATTAATGAGATATATGATAGCGGTATGGTCCTTTTAGCGCATTAAGCAGACCTAAGTGGTGCCAAGTGATGCCCAGCTACTGGCATGGAACTGACGGCTCAGGGTTTTCCTTCCTCACCAACGCTTCCTCGACCTTCGCAGTCTAGAAAGGTTAATTCGAAAAAATAATTTACCCCCAAACTGTGGGCGGAATCCTCACGGGCTGCCAGCGACTATCTAATGATATATTACTTCAGAACCCAAGGAAATGTTTTTAGCTTTCGTATTTTAACATAACATTGAGCGTCTTGTGATGTACCGCCCATAGTATACTTGCCTTACTAGACTTAACATGACCCTGGACACACCATCTATTCTAGTAAAACCCACCACTGCCACCCAACAAAAAATTAATTAAAATCACCACACCCCACAGCTCACCGAACAACCTTTTCCCTTCTGAGGCCCACCCACACCTCCCTGTTTACCTGGCGTGGGTAGGTAGGACAGGTGGAGGCCTATTCTACCTGCGTACTATCCACATTTATATGGAATGTTGTTTGTAACTTGATTTGCGGTCTTCATTTATAATAATTAATCTGGTGGAAAGTTTCTTTGTAAAACTTGTCTATGCGGATGATAAATCAGCAACTTAGGTGACGATGAACTTCTGTCCTTTAGACATGGCACGCTTACACCTTGCGTTGAAAGTTATGTTCCAGTTTTTCATCTAGTGATCCATATTGTATCGCCTCCTTCTACGGTAGTTATAAGTATCCTGCCTAGGTGTGTATACTAACTATAATTAGTATATTGCCAACGTGGGAGTAACTAACACAAATCCTACGAGTGCTTACCCCGGAAAAATAAATAAAGAATATATTTGTAAGTTGCGTGTGTTACTAATCCCTACAATTATGGTGTCACTAAGAAAATAATAGTACATGTGTGTGTGTGTGTGTGTGTGTGTGTGTGTGTGTGTGTGTGTGTGTGTGTGTGTGTGTGTGTGTGTGTGTGTGTGTGTGTGTGTCTGTGTGTGTGTGTGTGTGTGTGTGTGTGTGTGTGTGTGCGTGTGCGTGTGCGTGTGCGTGTGCGTGTGCGTGTGTATGTGTGTGTGTGTAAGGTTGACAGCTGCATAACCCACCATGACTCCCTTGGCGCTGTCACACACCATAATGAAGTGATCTGCTTAGTAAAACATTAAGTCAGGTTCTGTGTTTGCTTTAAATAAAATACGTAAACGAACTTAAGAGATACGACGTCTTGTGCATCATAGAAAATTACTCTCCAATAACAAACAGCTCTGCCACAACGTCATCACACTCATTTATCTACTCAATTAACACTAACTGAGGCTGTTGTCATCTATATAATTTTTTTCCTTCCGGTTTTTCCTCCTACTTCATATACATATCCAATTACTTCATACAATATCCTTTTGAAAATATTCCCCTTTCGTACAGACTCTATCTCTTTCTCTCTTTCTCTCTTTCTCTCTCTCTCTCTCTCTCTCTCTCTCTCTCTCTCTCTCTCTCTCTCTCTCTCTCTCTCTCTCTCTCTCCTTTCCTCCAGTCGGGTGCCTCGTCTCGTTCATCTTCATTTCGGCGACCAGCGGCACTCAGCCCTCCTGATGTCGAGGAGTATTTACATGTGAAGGAAAGAGGGAGGGAGAGAGGGAGAGAGGGAGGGAGGGAGGGAGGGAGGGAGGGAGGGAGGGAGGGAGGGAGGGAGGGAGGGAGGGAGGGAGGGAAAGATGGGGAAAAAAGAAGGGTTGAAAGAAGTAGTGAGGGACAAGGACGAAGAAGATGAGAGTAAAGGAGAATAAAGGGAGAAAAAAATGAAGGAAGGAAGGAAGGTGTAACTAGAAAAGGGATTGTAGGATATGGGAAGATATGTTAAATGAAAGAAAGGAGAGAAACTTATTGAAGAAGAGAGAGAGAGAGAGAGAGAGAGAGAGAGAGAGAGAGAGAGAGAGAGAGAGAGAGAGAGAGAGAGATGAGAATGAGAGAGATGTATGAGGTGGGCGGGATGAGATGCTACCCATCCCGCCCACTCCGCTTGTCGCCGTCCGCCCACCTGGAAACGACAAGACGCGCACTCCACCCATTCCCACTAGTGCCTCATCCACTCCTACCACCCTGGCCATGACACCGGCGCCATCACCCTACCATCACCCTTACTGAGAGAGAGAGAGAGAGAGAGAGAGAGAGAGAGAGAGAGAGAGAGAGAGAGAGAGAGAGGATGGGAGGTCTCCGTGGTAAGTGATTGTAATGCCCTAAACATAAGGCGGTAGTGATGTGTATGTGACTATAACACATTAAACTAAAGTGCTACCGCTGCTTCTTCAATCCCACTACAACATATCTTAATATCTATCATAGTTACCTAAACACCATTACAGTTTGCCTTAAGATCAATCGACACTTACTTTCTGGTTGGCTTGAAGCTTTTATTCCCTCCGTCTGTTCCTCTGCATCGTGGTTGTGTGCAGTGGGTCTCCGGTGTTGTGGTACGAGACTCACTCCTGCTGCAGTAGTGCCTGGTGGTGGTGGTGGTGGTAGGTACTGACATGTATCTGAGGAGAAGAAGAAAACGCTGATATAATGCAAGATTGTGACAAGACAGACAGCAGCTAAAAATGTACAATAGTAACAGATTTTTCTACTACTGCTGCTGCTGCTGCTACAACAACAGATACAACTACTACTTTTACAACTACAACTACTAGAATTACTACTTCTATCATCAATATTACTACATCTAATACTAAAATGACAACTATAACTACTACTACAACTATTATGACTACTACTACTACTTATACAACTACTATTACTTCTCCTGCTTTTTCTTTTCTACATAAACCTTTAGTTCTGCAAGTGAGAGTGGTAGTCATGACAACCAGCGGCTTGGAAACAATGAAGTAATGGAAAGGCAATGAGGTGAAGTCAGAGGAAAGATGAGGTGAACGTAGAGGGGAAAAAGGGAAAAGAGAGAGAAGAAGCACGTGGGTCTAGGAATGATTCAGGGAGGAGGAAAGCGTTCATAAAATCTCTCTTTATGATTATGAGAAATCTTGAAAAAAACAGACGAAAATTGTCTTGATAATTGGAGAATATAAGAAGGAAGGGAGATAAGGAAAGGGAAGTGAAATAGAAGGAAAGAGAGAGGAGTAAAGAGGAAGGGAGGGTGTAAAGGAGGAAAGGAAGGAGGAGGGGCGGAGGAAGGGAAAGACAACAACACAAGGAGCCGCTGAGGTGAGAAACGGAGAGGGGAAATTACCTTTGACGCCTGAGTGCAGTCAAGCAGAGGGGACGGAGGAAGAGGAAGAGGAGGAGAAAAGAGAGAAATAGAAATAAATAAAAAGAGAAAGAGAAATAGAAGAAAAAAAAAAGATGAGGAAGAAGAATGAAGGAATTGGATAAGAATAGGGATAAAGAACAACAGATTCCTTACAATGTGAAGAAAAAACAACTTAAGAATAATAATCTTACAATATGTATGTGTGTAAATTAGTGATAGAAATAACTATAATAATAATATTGACAATTAAAGTAATAAGTAAGAATACAATTATTTTTGTTGTTATTATCATCAGTTTTCGATCATATTTGTTTGTTAATGTTATCAGTGTTTCTCTTTACAAAATGTCGCCACAGAAGGGAAGGAGCATGAACACAATTCCAACACCTGCCTCAGACTCCTACCTGCCCTGCTGTACACTTTAACAACTATTAATACAAGTACATAACACCCTCACACTATGGCTAAGGAACAACGTCCTACTCAAACAACACAACGAAGGAGCAACACACACACCACCGAGGAACTGTGGCTTTCATGATCCATTTTCTTACTTCAACCTTCGCTCCCACCAAGACGATGATCCACAGAGTAACAACAATCACATACTAATAAGGGAAGCACTACAGATAAATAATAGAAACAAATATTGAGCTAAATGCTGTAGATCTCGCGTAGAAAAGGTTCATTGCAAGACGAAAGAGAAGCATTATTAGAGTTTTCGAAGTAAAGATTATTGACCTAACTCAAGAGTCACTACCGCCATAGGTGCTGTGGTGATGCACACAGCCGAGGTTTTCTAAAAGAGGAATCACCAGAGAAAATTGCACAAAGATCAATGCTGCCGCCCTCGTAAATTTCCCAGAAAGATTTAAAGCAAATAATTAACTGTGTTAGTGTCGTTTGTGTCCCATGGAAAGGAAACTGGCAAGGCTCAGGACTGTTACGGACATTCACAAAAGAGGAGAGATCATAAGAATGTGCCTTAAAAATGTTTCTAACTAATGCACTAATTTATAACTAGCCTATAGGATTAATCAGTGCAAGTTTAAAACGTGGAAAATGGTGTAAGTGACGAATGTTCAAATTAATTAACTGCATATGTCACAAATAAAAAGATAAAAATACGGTGAATGCCCTACGTTTCAAGAGACTTACCTGCCATGACTGAGACAAACACAAGAGTACATTATAAAGGCGAAGAATTACAGTTAGATTACATAAGATTATATGGTTGACTCCTATGGTAGATTTTTTCTTTACTCACGAATCTGAAAAAATCTGAAAAAAGGTAGACAATCAGAGTATCTTATCTTATCTATGAGAGATAATTACATAGAATTACATAGAAAACTATACTACAGTCAGGTGGAATGTCCTTAATCTATAGTAATAAATAGAACAGAGAAGCTTAGTAAGAAAAACTGCAGTGAATCATTCAACAGAGGGGCAGACAAAGACAGACAGACAGACAGACAGACAGACAGACAAGGAAAATAACCCCTCATGTCCGAAGGCAAATCTGTGTGAGGATGAAAACTTGCGAGGCGCGTTGGGGCGTTGGTGGCCTGGGTGGCGAGGCGAGACGAGGCGAGGCGAGGCGAGGTGAGGCGAGGCCCTGCAGCCCAGTAATCAGGAAATACAACCCTTGGGAACACACTCATTAATGCCTTCCCACCACCTCCTTCCCCCTCCCCCTAGAGAATCTTGCCTCCCCATTTTCTCAATATTCAGAAAGGAAGAAAAAATATTAATTCTAAGGCCGAATAAAAAATGTGGACGAGAAAGATGACACAAATAAAAATAAAATTCAAGAAGAGGAAAAATTATACATCTATACGCAATGAATGTGAAAGAAGCAAAAAAATATTAAAGTGTTGGGAGACTAAACGAAATCCAGTGAGAATTGGGTGTAATATAATTAATTAACAACCTGTATTCCAGGGTAAGTAAGTCATGAAGGATGAATAATGAAGAGTGATGAGCTGGCAAACACGAGGGTGGAACTTGTTGTGGTGGAAAAGGACGAAGAGGAGGAGGAGGAGGAGGAGGAGGAGGAGGAGGAGGAGGAGGAGGAGGAGGAGGAGGAGGAGGAGGAGGAAGAGGAGGAAATTAAGGAGGATTCACAGATAAACAGAGAATAGCAGATTTTCTCTTCCACATCATCAAAAAGGAGAGGGAAGAAGGGAGGAGACGGAAAAAGAGAGGAGAAAAGGGACAGAGAAAAGAGAGAGAGAGAGAGAGAGAGAGAGAGAGAGAGAGAGAGAGAGAGAGAGAGAGAGAGAGAGAGAGGAGAGAGAGAGAGAGAGAGAGAGAGAGAGAGAGAGAGAGAGAGAGAGAGAGAGAGAGAGAGAAAAGAGAAAGAGAGAGAGAGAGAGAGAGAGAGAGAGAGAAAGGAGAGTAAGGAGAGGAGCAGGGGAGGGAGGAAGGGAGGGGACTGAAGGAAGCAGGGCGTGACACAGTGTTAGTTATGACTGGAGACTAAGAAAACCTGTCAGGAGTGAATTGTGGAGTAAGTTGGTGGCCATGTGAGGGAATGATGAACGAGACTCCCCTTCCCTTTACTCCCTCCTCCTCCTCCTCCTCCTCCTCCTCCTCCTCTCCTCCTCCTCCTCCTCCTCCTCCCTCCTCCTCCTCCCTCCTCCTCCTCCTCCTCCTCCTTTCTCCTTTCTCCTTTCTCCTTTCTCCTCTCCCTTTCTCTTCCTGCCTCCACCTCCCTCTCTGCTTTCTGTTCTCCCCATCCGAACATTCATTCTCCTCCTCCTCCTATTCTTCCTCTCCCACGTTGATGTCTGTTTGTTTGTTTGTCTCTCTCTCTCTCTCTCTCTCTCTCTCTCTCTCTCTCTCTCTCTCTCTCTCTCTCTCTCTCTTCTCTCTCTCTCTCTCTCTCTCTCTCTCTCTCTCTCTCTCTCTCTCTCTCTCTCTCTCTCTCTCCAACAAACCCTCATTTCTGTCTTCTTTCCTTCCTTCCTACCGCAGTGTCTCTTCTTCCTTCTCCTTCTCCTTTTCCTCCTCCTCCTCCTCCTCCTCCTGGTCCTCCTCCCCCTCCTCCCAAACATACCGTCTTTCTTTTCTCTTTAAAATAGATTCTTACTCCCTCCGTCCTTCAGCGTTGTCCTTCTTCAAATCTTGACAACCTCTCCCTTCCATCCTCCCTTCTCCCTTCCTCCCTTCCTGCTTTCTCCTTCCCTTCCTCCTTTCCTTCCTTTCTCTCTCTTTTTCCCATTTCCTCCTCCCTTACACTACCTCCTTTTTACGAATTTATAATTTTTTTTGAGAGGACACGTCATAAGTTGTATATCACGTTCGTTAAGTAAATTCTTTTGGTAATATTTCCTCGTTTTTTTTAACCTCCAGACCTATAAGCAATGTTTTTTTTTTTTCTTCAAGTCCAGTAACTCATCGTGTAAAAGGGAGATAAGGAGTAAAAGTTATACATAATTATACACGACACCTAAAACACAACGAGGTGGAGAGGGAACAGAGGGGAGGGTCAGGTGCTTAATTACCTATTAAATTAAGACGAGTGATCATTTCTATAATAAAAAAAAAAATAAAGAAATAAATAATAATAACTGATTGATTAATGTATAAACTCCTAATGTGTGAAAGAGGATACATAATTCAAGGTCTTCATGACGTGAATGATACATGGATAGGATGCAACAATTTGATAGTTAGGGAAGGAGAGGAAGGAGAACCAGAACAGAAAGGAGATGGTGATGATAGTAGCAATAGTAATGATAGTAATGATAATGATAACAGTAATAACAATAATAATGAGGAGGAGGAGGAAGAAGAAGAGATGATGGTAGAATATGAGAAGCAAAGAAAAGAAAAGAAGAAAAAAAACGGAAGAAAAAAAAAGAAGGAAAATTACGAGGATACTAAAACGATGGACACGAAAAGATAAGTGAAAGAAAGAAGAAAAAAAAAAGAAGAAAAAAAAAGAAGAAAAAAAGAAGAAAAAAAGAAGAAAAAAAGAAATAAATAAATCATGGAGGAGGATGAAAAGGTAAATGAAAGGGAGGATGAGGAAAGAATAGGAGGAAGAGAAAGAAGAAGAAGAGGAAGAAGAAGAAGAAGCGAACGAGATGCTAATTATAGTAATAAAAAAAAAAATTGCCCAGTGAAGGTGATTTCTGGCAGGAAACGAAAAGACAAGTAGAAGAAAGAAAAATACAATAACAACAAAAAACAACAACAATAACAACAACAATAACAACAACAATAACAACAACAATAACAACAATAACAGCTTAAATTCCCCTATAGTTGACAAGGGAAAAAATGAACGTCTTTTTCGACATGAACTCTTGACTGTCATCATTATCTTTTTTCCTTCTCCAGCGCCTCTATATTTTGCCCACCACTTCCTCTTCCTCTCCTCTCATGTCTACCTCTCCTTTGCTGGGTGTGGGAAGGTGTCAGTCAGGTGTTATGTACCCTGGAGTGAGGAGGAGGAGGAGGAGGAGGAGGAGGAGGAGGAGGAGGAGGAGGAAAATGGAAGATTTGTAAGGGCGAGGAAAAGGAGGAGGAAGAGGAATAAGAGATGTGTGGTGGAGGTGGATTGGGAGGTGTGGAGGTTGAGGAGGAGGAGGAGGAGGAGGAGGAGGAGGAGGAGGAGGAGGAAGTTATGGACGTAAAGCTTTATAGGTAAGTATAGGGTAGAGTTGTGAAGGTGAAGAGGGAGCAAGTTTTAAGTGAGAGAGAGAGAGAAAAAAAAAAAATTAGGTGAGATGGGGGTAGGTAGCTTAATTATGGGGACAGAAGGAATAGTTTAGAGGTGAGAGAAGTAACAGCATGAGGATATGAAAGTGTTGAAGGGGAGGGAGGTGAGGTGATGGGAGGAAGAAGGGGAGGGAGGTGAGGTGAGGGGAGAATAACTATCTACTCACACTCGTTACACACATACTACTGAAGATAGACGTCACTAGGGGAAGCCATAACACTGATCCTCAAAGCCAATCAATGATCATAGGTTATTATCATTATCATTATTACTTTCATCACCACGAAATTTTGATCTATTCTACCATACACGGATCTTATACACATTAATTACTATTGTCAACTCAAAAACATCATTCTCACAGGAGATAAATTTTGTCACTTCTACAGGTGAGGTAGGAGGAGGAGGAGGAGGGGGAGGAGGAGGAGGAGGGAAGAGAAAGAAGAGGAGGAGGAGGTGTGAAATCAAGGCCTTTCCAAATTAATTTTACACTTTCGGGACAAAATTCATCGATAAATTAAGCAAAATCAGCAAAATTTACCAAGTGTACATTTTTCTTCCCTCCATTTTTATTTTATGGTTTCATTCTCTCTTTCTCTTACTTTTTTATCTCCCTCTCTTACTCTGTTTTCATCCTGCTCTTCCATTCTCCTGTTCTCCCCTCATCCTCCTATCTTCTGTGCCCATCATTTTAACTTTTCTCCCCTCCCTTTTCTTTCCGTCTTAAGCTTCTTTCTTTGCTCAGTACTGAACTTTCCTTCCTCCCTCCTCCCTCCTCCTCCCTTCTCCTCCTCCTCCCTCCTCCCTCCTCCTCCTCCTCCCTGCTGCTCACGCTTTGGATGTTGCCTAAGTAGTAACACCGCGCCGTGGGACCTCTTGAGTGGCTGGGAAGGAAGGTGAAGAGGTACTGAAGAAGGTACTGAAGAAGGTACTGAAGAGGAAAGAAAAGAACACACAAGCGTCCACTAGTTTATACCCTTGTCCTCTACCCCTCCACTCTTCCTCCTTCTCCTCCTCCTCCTCCTCCTCCTACTTTTCCTACTCCTTCTACTCCTCCTCTTGCTTCTTTGTCTCGATTATTCACTTTCTGTTCGCTCTTCACATTCTGTTCGCACTTCCTCTTCCTCTTCCTCCTCCTCCTCCTCCTCCTCCTCCTCCTCCTCCTCCTCCTCCTCCTCCTCCTCCTTCGTCTCGGTTCTCAGGTCTTCACGCCCCTTCTCCCTCCTTCACACCCCATCACTTACGCCCTCTATGGTTCTTTGTCCCTTCTCTTCCTCCTCCTCCTCCTCTTCCTCTTCCTCCACCTCCACCTCCACCTCTCAGTACCATTCCTTTCCCATTGTGTGTTGTGTTCTTTTACATTGTTTGTCACGTGTGTCTCACCAATTATTATTCAAGTTTGTAGTGTTAGGCCGTTTTTACCACTAACATTTTTTCCTCCTCCTCCTCCTCCTCCTCCTCCTCCTCCTCCTCCTCCTCCTCCTCCTCCTCCTCCTCCTCCTCCTCCTCCTCCTCCTCCTCCTCCTCGTCTTCCTGCTCTTTCTTTACCTATTAATATTCCCCACCACTGCCGTCTTCTCTCTCCGCCTCTCTTCCGTCTCTTCTTTCTCCTGACTTCACATTCTCTTGGCCGTGGTCTCTTGCCGTGCCACCTCCTCTTCTTCCTCCTCCTCCTCTTCCTCCTCCTCCTCCTCCTCCTTCCTATCTCACCCTCACTACCCTTAGCCCTTACTTCCCCTCGCTACTTCCAGCTTTATTTGTCCTCCAGTGTTTAATTACGGCCATACTTACGGTGACAACGGCAGAGGTGAGAGGTGAGAGGACCCTCCTGACGCTGGCCTTCGCTCGTGCTGTCCCCGCCATTCTCCAGCACCAGCACGACTTCTCCATTAGGATGTGGAGACGGACGCTGGATCAAGGACTCTGCGGACGGAAAGGCGAGGGTAAGGAGAGTGAGGAGGGCCAAGCAAGACGAGGAAGGCAAGCCAAGTTAAGTCAAGTCAAGCTAAAGGGACAAACAGCTGAAAGATAACAGTAGTCCACGAACACGAGACTTCCTTAAATAAATGAAAATAGGAAATAAATAAACATTTACTCTACACTGTGTATTCAATTATTCCATGACACCTTATAGACGTCAGATCAACTTCATATTCTCAGCTCATCGAATATTATCTACTATTATTACACGTCATTTGAATAATTTTCAACAAACAACTCGGTAAAACTTATCAATTAAGCCAGTGATTGACTAAACTTTTTTTTTTTATCATGGACAACCTAAGAGCTTCCAGGTGTCTCCAGATTTCCTCATTTCCACGACAAAAATAGGTGAAGGTGAAGGTGAAGGTGAAGGTGAAGGTGATGATGCCTCTCGTACGTAATCATTTATAGAGTAGTTGTTTATGTAACTTCCTTATAAAACTGTGGTTAGTAGGAGACTTTTTACGAAGGGCGACGTGGGTATTTTGCTTATTAAGGATTAAATATTTAGCCGTAACATTCAAAACGATACATGCAGTTTAAGAATATAAAAAGAAATTTAAATGCAACTACCACAAGGAAAAAAAAAGTTTGTGATGCAACTGAAACTAAAAATGAAGAAATAAATCAGTATCACCCGAAAAAAAAACAGGGTGTGTCTGTGTCTGTGTCTGTGTCTGTGTCTGTGTTTGTGTGTGTGTGTGTGTGTGTGTGTGTGTGTGTGTGTGTGTGTGTGTGTGTGTGTGTGTGCGTGCGTCTTCCTTGTAAGCTGTATACACACAAAGGAAATAGTCCACACCACCTTAAAAGTGTTATTCTGCTAATACCAATTTTCTGCATTTGTCTCCACTTTGCACTCACCACAAATAAAATTTAAAAAAACCGTGGCATCTGGCAACCCTCTGCACACCGCTCCAGGATTGAGGAAGACACCAATTGAGACATTAGCAATAGAAAACAATAATGATCATTTGCACATCGGAACAACCACTTCCATCACCTCACACCTCGTTCACCTTCACGAAATTATTCCACACACTTACACAAGCTAAACACCGTAATATTTGTAAGCACCGGGAACAAGCACGTCTTTCAACACCTGTTTTCCCCACACCACACCAAGCACGTTCAGCAGCTCAGCGCCCTATACATCCAGGTTAGGTTTGTTTATACAGTCCTACGACCCACACCGACGCAGACTGCTACTCATTAATACTTATGGAAGGATTAAGTTGTTTCAATTGATTTAAGGCGTTATGGCGCAACACTATAACCTTGAGAACTATAAAAAAAAAAGTCGAGGAAACTATATAATTAAGCTGGAGTATAGAAAGATAGCATGCAACAGACGGTAGAGAAGTGTGGAGCCTACGTAGTGTGATGTGTTATTTACTATAGGAAAACGAGGCTAAGTGTTGATAATATACGACTTATTCTCTTTCTCCCCACACACACACACAACACATATATACACGTACACATAGCCACACATATGAGAACCTCACTACCAACACAAGTAAAACCAAAAATACAGTAAAGAGAAGAAGAAAAAAAAACTTACACAGCAGACAGACGTGGAGGTGCGTGGCGCTGAGTGAGAAAGGCGGGTGGTCACTGGCGGCAGAAATTCTCCTTGGGAATCGACCAGTCTGTTCGAAGCACACACACGAGGCACTTAAACACTCAACACGTTTCGCTCGTCTAGACACTTGAATCGCAGACCAACTACCGAACCACATTAATCTAAAAGCAACTGGTAATTGGATTGTTTAGTAATGCAGAAGTGCCATGAAATATACTTTTTTGTATTTGAAAAGTGGCTGTATAGTAATTTTACTCGCTCTCTCCCCATGCAATATTCACTTATAGTTTTACATAATTACAACTTATCAATAATGTAGATTTTAAAGTGCACGCGAAAAGGACAATGAAAGGGTTGTGACGATAGAGAGAAGGAACTACTCTTGTATTAAAGTTTGTAATAATCATCATCCCATTTAGAAGAACAAAGTATGAATGCTTGTGTAGCATATAATGAATAAATACTTAACTATAAGGTAATAATTCCACATGAGAACCAAGTGCCTGGCTGGTGTAATGTGGTGGTCGTGGTGAGCTGTTCACTATCACAGCTTCCTTTAGTTAAGTCCTTTGGAAAGATTAATTAATTAACCTTCTGCATGTTTATAATTCTACTCCTCAACATTAGTACAAAACACTGGTTATATGCGGACTTAGTCATTACAAAACCACTACACAGCACCACGTCACCACCTCAAGGGGTCACCTAACATGTGGTGAACTATCCACTACTCTTAGATCTTATATTTATAACGTCACAGCCAGTCTACGGTCACGCGCATCACATCTCTTTTTTTTCTTCTTCTCTCAACTTTGAAGGAGTTTATCTACATAGGTTAAAACATATTAATGTCAAAACATATAATCAGCCCCAGAGCCATCAAAAGAGTACATAAATAAATCGACCGGAAGCCAGTCCATTATTTTCGAGGCTGAGTGTCGAACTTTTCTCACATAGACCAAGAAGAAGGAAACAGACCACAAATTTGAGAGCCCAGATGACGGGACGCGCCACGGAACAATAGGGAAAAAGAGGGAGAAAAATGTGAAACGCGAGGTTAGAAAAGTTCCCAGACTCCCCCGCTCCCACCACAACACCACAACACCTCCACCGCCCATTACCACTAGTATTCGCAGAGCCAACCAACCAACCAACCAACCTTCAGAACACCACCAGAAGCACCTTGCCACCACCACCATGACTCACTCAAGACAACACCAACACCAACACCAACAGCTACAGCTACAGCTACACCGCCTCACGATCACACTTTCAAACTCACCACGCTTGAAATCATAGAAAAAAATAATGATCTCTGAGATTCTCCAATTTCTTTTCCAGTCCGTCCATTCCCTTTCTATACTGTCTCGTTCTACTCTCGCCCATTCGCTTTACAGTCACCGTCCC
>JAXIVD010006344.1:2500-17500 GCA_036785275.1 Cancer borealis
GAGGCAGGTCCCGGCGAGTGTCGGGGTCCATTAGGGTGGGTGATGGAGGGTGTGTGTGGCGGCAAGGAGGGGCGTGGGGGGGGGGGCTGGGGGTTGGGGCGGTGCAAGGCACAGAGGTACAGTGGTGGTGGTACGCCGTCCTCGTCCCTCCATAATGACGGCTGGCCAAGATTCACGGGCTTCGTAATGATGCAGTGCGCGGCCGGGCCACAAGGGCCTATACTTAACCTCCTTCGTACAAGCGACTCCCGCCCTTAGGCATCCGGGTCAGTAGAATGAGGTGGGTGCTGAGTCCCAAAGGAGAGGGTTACCTCCCGTAAGCGTGTGGCGACTTGGAGATGTGTAACATGGTTGCCAGGTGCGTGAGTGTTGCGTGAGTACCCCTCAGCCCACGGCCCCTCCAGGAGGACTGAGCCTGTGTCCTGCCCAGCCCGGCCCTGCCCTCACGCTCATCGGCATCCTACACCACGTCTCGGCCTGACACACTCGCAGCCTGGGAGCAAAGGGCGGTAGAGTGGCCGAGGCGGCAGGAGGGACGTAATAAGTTCCACCTTGACCCGTCTAACCGCAAGGGTCACCTCCGCCAGCCCGCCAGGCCGACGATCCCGTCCGTACGCGTCACCGCTCCGCCGTCACCACCCACCGCCACCATCGTCGCCGCCGTCGCCGCCCACCTCAACTGACCTCACCTGTGCCACTCACACTCACACATTCCTCACGCTGCCGCCAACCCTCCTCACACTTGTTCAAACACACACTTCCAGTTATTATCGAATCTTTTATTTCTCGCCGAACAATTAATTTCCTCCCACGCTTCCCCGCCCGACATCCCCGCGCCAGGTAAACACCACGTAATGGCGGGAAGCAGCATCAGACACAACTCGCATTGTGCTGGACGGAACAAAAAATAAATAAAAAACAGTACTAAGATATTAACAGTGACATCGTTGGTGCGGGACGTTCCCACTCGAGTGTAAATGAATCGAGTTGCCGCTGTAGGTGCGAATGATTTATGGGTCATTAGAGTGTGGTGGTATCGGCGAATGATGGTAATTAACTCGTAACATTAATGATAAAATTATGGTAATTCACCGAGGCTCTTAGCAGCAGGACGACGAGAGGAAGAGACAAACACGACAAAGCGACTCCTAAAACATAAACCTGACGAGTGTGATGGCGCCAAGTGTGACATTAGCTTAAGATCTTGATAATGCAAAGATGAGAAGGAGGAGGAGGAGGAGGAGGAGGAGGAGGAGGAGGAGGAGGAGGAGGAGGAGGAGGAGGAGGAGGAGGAGGAGGAGAGAATAGTGGTGATTTTAAAAGATGACGGCTGGACTGGTTGTGGTGGTGACGGTGGTGATGACAGTAGTGGTGGTGAGGTAGATGAAGGGCCCCGCGAGGAACATGAGTGGACTGAGACTAGATTACAGGTATTTCACTCCCAGCCAGGTAATTGTGAGAGGGCCCGGCCTTGTAGCACACCGGCCCTTACCTGCTGCATCCCCCCGCTGGCCAGGTGAGGGCGTGGGGAGGGAGGGAGGTGCGTGTAAGGGGCGTGTGGAGAGGATAGTTAGAGTAGGAAATCTTAGTGGTGGGTTAGTGGGCAAGAAAATTAGATAGAGAATGAGGAAACTGTGAGGAGTTGGAATCCAAGTTCATGGTTTTTGTTATGAATCATGTAGTTGTAGTAATTCTCTATAATCTTGGTTACTAAAGACGTTTGTGTTATTTCGTTTATTTTTTTTTTCTCTCTCTCCGTTTTTTTTTATACGGTCAACCATTTCACTTTTTTCCCCTTTGTTTTTTTCTCAACTTTTTTTTATGTGTGTGAAGATTATGTGCGTTTCCTGGAAGACTTTTCAAACATCTAGAGAATAAATACTAATAACAATAATAATACCACCACCACCACCACCACCTACAACAACAATCACTTAAATTAATGGGGCTTCCGTAATTAACTTTTTTTTCTCTCATTAAGGGGGAAGGGGGGGAGCGGGAGTTAATGGGAGTGAGAGGAGAGAATCCCCCATACAAGGATGGCAGAGACCCCTATATGCAGACGCCGTTGTGTTCCCTATCAACCCTCCCTCATTACCTTCACGTAATTGGAGTCATTTTGGGCGTCACTCAGCCCCGAACCGCAAAGGTGGGGTGTGGGGTGGGTTAGGGTGGGTTAGGGTCAGGTGGGGTGGGCTGGGGTGGGCTTAGGCTTACTGGTATATTGCTGCGTCGTCTTATCTCTCACCAAGGAGTGTTTTGTGTTTATTTAAGGGTATTTAATGGTTTTAGGGCCTTTTATCTGTTTCTAGGAATGGTTCTCTTTTTTATCTATCGTTATTTCGTTTATGGATTTGTGTTATCTGTTAATTGCTGCGAATGTGGAATCGTAATCTATACAATATTCCATCAAATTGTCGTACTTAAACATATAACTTCAACTTCTATCCCCTTACGTTTATCTTATCTTACGATCACGTAGAATAAATCGTATATATTCATGCTGGAAACTCACTATTCACCTTCCTGGAATATCACAATCACCTCTTACTACTGCTGGAAACTCACAATCACTTCTTAATACTTTGCCTTTAACTCACAATCACCTCCTACCACTGTCTCATCCCCTTGTTCCTCTCTCTTGACTCCCCTTCCTCTGAGTTTTGTTTACACGCTCGGCTGGTGACTCCTCCCTCACGCCACTTGGTCACAGCCACTCATCTTTCCCCTACGTTATCACCCTTCCATCAAGCTTCATTAATACCTCTATGTAGCGGATGGGGGAGGTGTGCAGTCCGGATCTTCTGTACTATATCATTATCACGCCACGCAGGTTGAGTAGACAGTGTGTACAACCTAACCTAACTTAACCTAACCTAACCTAACCTAACCAAACCAAACCTAAACCTAACCTAACCTAACCTAACCTAACCAGACCTAAACCTAACGCAATCTAACGTAATCAGATCTAACCTAACCTAAACAGACCTAAACCTAACCTAACCTAACCCAGACCTAAACTAACCTAACCTAACCTAACCAGACCTAAACCTAACCTAACCTAACAAAGTAGCGAGGGTTGTGCGAGGGAGGTAAAGGCTTGCTTATAGCGGCGCTTCATACGTGGAAAGGCGGTGAGACGAGGGCCGAGGAGGACTTGACAACACTGTAAAGACATCACAGGTCGGGAGGCTAATCGCCGTTTCGCACAATTTGAGGCGAAGGAGAGTCAGAATTTCCGGTAAGGACGAGAAGGAACCTGTTACTTGTCACGTGAGGCGATGTCCCGGCGAGAGAGAGAGAGAGAGAGAGAGAGAGAGAGAGAGAGAGAGAGAGAGAGAGAGAGAGAGAGAGAGGGAGAGAGAGGGAGAGAGAGGGAGAGGTTCTTTGAGCGACCCCGGGACGACGGAAGCGACAGGTGGACTGTGTTTACGGCTCCTCCTGGATTAGCACCTGTCCGGGGAGTGTGACGGGAGGAGGAGGAGGAGGAGGAGGAGGAGGAGGAGGAGGAGGAGGAGGAGGAGGAGGAGGAGGAGGAGGAGGTAACAGAGGACGATGAAATAAATGGAAAATAAAAAAAATCGAAGGCTGCTGACAGGATGACCTCCATGTGACTCTTGAAATGTCTCTTTTCTCGCAGAATGATTTGTAAACGAGCGAAATTATCATATAGTTTTTTTGCCTTGGCCAATTGTAACTCCCATTAAGCCAGGCGGGAACAGGTTAAGGGGAATTTTAAGCGAGACAAGATGGACGTTTCCACAGATCTTACTCAGACTGATTGTTTCCGGTTGTGCATAAGAAAAGGAGGGAGGGAGGGAGGGAAGGAGAGGGAGAGATAGGGAGGGAGAGATAGAGAGTCATTTCGTACGTCTTTTCTCTACTAGAAGTTTGACTCGTAGAGATTAATATGAATTGACTTCCGAGCCTGAAGGTAAAAGTGGAAGGTTGTGTGAGTGTGTTTGTGTGTGTGTGTGGAGGGGAGGAAGAAGGTGAAGCGTGTAAGTACTTGTGGATAGGAGAGAGTGGGAGAGAAAGAGAGAGGAAGTAAAGTTGTGGAGGAAAGTGTATGTGGGAGGGTGTGAGTGAGCATGTGTTTGGATGCTATTATAGTGAAGGATACGTAACAGTGTGTGTGTATGTGTGTGTGTATATGTGTGTGTGTGGAGGGGGTTGTGGGGTGTGTTGGGGGGTGTTGAGGTGTGGCCTGGCCTTGGTGGGGTGGGACTTGTTCTAAGAGTTACGTTGCCGCCAAAAAACACACACGCAAAGGCATGAGATTGAAGGTGGGCGATTGTCGGTTTTTTTTCATCATCATTGCCAGAAAATATTCATGCAGTTAATCGCTCACTCTGCAACACGCCTGAATGAACACACAGACACACACACACACACACACACACACACACACACACACACACACACACACACACACACACACACACACACACACAAAACACACACACACTTACCGTCATTCCTTGGGGCCAGTCATAGATGTAGACACAACAAAAACAACAATACATAGACACAAAATAAACTGTAACACAAGAGGGAGGAAGGAACAGAGGGACTTACCTACGCAATACACCACCGAGGAGAGAGGCGTTGAGGCACTCGGGAGGGGAGAGGCGGCGCTGCACCTCCGCTACCGTCACCTTGTACTTGGAGGTCGAGGAGAGGAGGGAGAGGCGGCCTGGCACGGAGCAGAACACGTCGTTACCCGAGAGCACTCCGGACACTCCCATGCTCTTCTCGCTCTTGAGCCCTGCAATACACCACACGCTCTCAGGGACGTCCCCTCGCCGCCAGCCAGGGAAGGAAGGAGGGAAGATAGGAGGGAAGGAATGATGGAGTGAAGGAAGGAAAGAATGATGAAGCAAGGGAAGGAATGAATGATGGAGTGAGGGAGGGTGGGAAGGAATGAAGGAGGGTAGAAGGAAATAGTTAAAATATTAATTAAAGAGGAATAAGAGAGTGTGGTGTAGGTATGTAGTGAAGGAAATTTTTGTAGATGATGGGTGGGAGGGAAAAAAGTAAGGCCGGTGAAGGAAACTTGTGGAAGAATGGGAAAAAATGGTTCAAAATGCGGGTAGTAGTTGGAGGGAAGGGAGGGAAGTTTAAGATGGAGGGAAGGATGGAGAGAGAGAGGAAAATATGATGAGTAACAAATGTAAGGAGAGAGGGAGGGAATGAGCCACTGGAGGAGAACTTATGGAGGGAGAGATAAGGAAAGGGAGGGAGGGAGGAAAAGGTTCAGAGTCTCAGTGGAGGAAAATTTGCGGAAAAAGGGAGGGAAGGAGGGAGAGAGGGAGGGAAGCAGGTAAGAAAAGGTTGAGGAATAACCATTGGAGGAAATTTAGCGGAGGGAAGAGAGGGAGGGAAGGAAGGGAAGGTCGAGGAGATGGGAGGAAAGTGGTATAGAGGAGGGAGGGAGGGAGGGAGGGAGGGAGGGAAAAGGGAGGGAGAGAAAGGTCGAGAAGCAGCCAAAGTAGAGAAAAAGAGGAAGGATGAGGGGCGGAGGGGTCGAGAGAGAGAGAGAGAGAGAGAGAGAGAGAGAGAGAGAGAGAGAGAGAGAGAGAGAGAGAGAGAGAGAGAGAGTAGGGGAACGCATTTTTTCCCTTTTTTCTAAGTGGGAAATGGGAAGGGAAGGGAAGGGAAGGGAAGGGAAGGGAAGGGAAGGGTGAAGGGAGGAATGAAGGGATGTGAAAATGCAGAGGAAAAAATAATAATGATGCGTAAAGATAAAAACAAAGAAAAAAAAAAAATCGAAAAAGATGAAATGGGAGACAAGAAGAGAAATGTGAGAATATTAAATGAAGAAAGAAAGAAAATATAAAATAACAGACGATATATAGAGTTAAAAAAACAAAACAAAAAAACAATAAAGCATCAAATAGAGACATAGGTAGAATAATAACAGTCAGGTAAAAGAAGAAGAAGAAGAAGAAGAAGAAGAAGAAGAAGATGATGAATGAATATAATAGAAAGTTCAAATCAAAGAGAGAAGATAGATAGAGAGAGAGAGTTGAGACGAAGCGAAATAGTTCCTATATTGCATTTCAACAGTGTGGCTGCGATTCATAGATACTACGAACCAACATCAATCGAGACAAAACACCCTCTTAGAACAGGGAATCAACACTTGCTAGGGGCGTCTCCATCCCTTGTATAAGCGTTCCAATACCATGTTCACCAATACCAGAATCGCTTATTACTTATGAATTCACACCTGGTTTATGGACCCCAAAAACCAGGTGTGTTATTGTGTTTGGTTGATGCGACGCTCTCCTCTGGTAAGCGTCGCCCGCTGATTGGTGCAATAACGACCAATCAACAGCCAAAAGAGGAATTTCACAGGCACTTAACAGGGAAGTGTGAAGCAGTGAACAGGAGGGAGAGGACGTGGGAACAGAGAACAGGGCGGGAAAGGGGCGGTAGTAGGCGGGGTGAAGTAGCAATGACATCACCATCATTCCTACCGAGTGTCTAAGAGGCGTCCTTCATAGCACCCAAATCCATCATGCATAGGGAGTGACAGGCAAGAGGAACTACAGCTTAAAGAGGCCCCAAGGAAGAGGAAGGTGAAGTGGGCAGGCTAATCCAACACCAAAGCAAGAGGATCCAACGTGCATACCCTTAATCCTCCACTTTGACCCTTAGTGCGTTCAGGTTTGAAATGAGCGAGTGACGGCCGCGGGTTTTCGAGGCGTGTGACCTTGAGGCAATGAAGACTTCGAGGCGAGGTGGTTGTGAGCGGAGGCGCGGCGGAAAGGACGTGAAGAAGCTGGGAACGTGAAGAGTAGTGAGGGATGAGACGGGAGGAGGTATGGAGGTGAGGAAGGAAACGGTGTGGTGAGGGTGTGAGGGTGTGAGGGTGTTGAGGGTCGGGAATCAGGTCAAAGAAGGTCGTTTTTGGTCAGACTTGGTCATTCACGTTCACCCTTCGGCATCGTGGTGTTAATTTAGGTCTGGTTTCCGCGGGGCACGAGTGAAGAGAGTCGAGGCTGATGGTGGGGTGAGGCATGGCAAAGAGGGGCGGGAGGGAGCGAGGCTGGCGAGCTGGAGCGGTGGTTGTGGATACGTCGTGACTTGGCGCGTGTGGTGGTAGCGGTGGTGGTGGTGGTAGTAAGGTGGTAGTCGTGGTGGAGGAGGTGCATTACTTGTGGTAGGCGCCGCCTCTCCAAGCCTCCTCAACGCTGGTGGTGGTGGTGGTAGAGGAAGTGGAGGTGCAAAGGAAGATGTGTGCGGGTGGAAAGGTGAACGGAGGGGGCGGCTTACCTACGAAGGATACCGCCCAAGATGGAAGCGTTGAGGCACTCGGGCGGGCAGAGACGGCGCTGCACCTCCGATACCATCACTTTGTATTTGGAGTTATAGGACAGGAGGGAGAGGCGGCCCGGCACGGAGCAGAAGGAGTCAGAGGACGGCATGTGTCTTAAAAGGTTCTCTCTCATGCTGTCTCCGAGTCTCCCTGCAACACTGGAGTCCGTCCGAGGAAGGGAGAACGGAGGAGACGAGGCGGGAGCGAAGGGAACTGAAAATGGTGTATAAGGAGCTCAAAGGGGAGTGTGAAGGGAATGGGAGGTGAAGGGAGCACTCACAGATGCTTAAAGATCCGGAACGAAGGGGTTAAGGGTGCGTGTGATGCGTGGGTCAGGGTGAAGGGTGAAGGGTGAGGGGATGCAGTGGCACTAAGCAGGGTGTGGGTGCCAAGGCCTGAGGGTGATGGGGGTGAGGGTGTGAGTGATGTGCGGTGAGATGATGGTTAGAACAGCACCCTAAACAGACACACACACACACACACACACACACACACACACACACACAGAGAACGTCCCATAAAACTTGACCCCAATTACATCAAGGTCGGAAAGAGAAGAAAGAGGAGAAGAAGAACAAGAAGAAGAAGAAGAATAAAGAAGAAAAAAAATATCACGTCTTAATTACCCCAAGAAACCATTTAATCAAAACTCGACCAAAGAATCCACGTCAAAAAAATGTTGGGGAGCGCAACTCAGCATTCCTCCCCGAGATCCCCCTTCAGGACCCTTGGCCGCACCCACCCAAGCAGATAATTTGTTTCCAAAACTAAGCACTTTAATTAAAATCCCAAAAATGTCAGTCACTCCAGTAATGCCAGGACGGGACGGGACGGGACGGGACGGGACGGGACGGGACGGGACGGGACGGAAGGATGGATGGATGGATAGGGAAGGAGGATAGATATGTATGTGCGTGTGTGTGTTTGTGTTCTTTGTACGTACACACAGTCACTCTCTCTCTCTCTTGCATGTGGTGAGGGTGTGTTTAGGAGGCGGAGATAAATGAGCATCACGTGTCAGGGTTGCATGAGGTGGCGATTAGAGAGAGAGAGAGAGAGAGAGAGAGAGAGAGAGAGAGAGAGAGAGAGAGAGAGAGAGAGAGAGAGAGAGAGAGAGAGAGAGAGAGAGAGAGAGAGAGAGAGAGAGAGAGAGAGAGAGAGAGAGAGAGAGAGAGAGAGAGAGAGAGAGAGAGATAAAACAAGGTGAGATGAGTAGGTACTGAGGATGAGTAAGGTGCAAGAGGGGGAGAGAGGGATGGAGGTAAGTGGAGGTAGGTGGAGAGAGATGATGCTGCCTGGGTGGAGGACAGGAAGATGAATGGTTGTGGAAAGAAGTGGAGGAGGAAAATGTTTGGAGGAAAAAAAAGTTAGGTGGTTATAAAGCGAAAGGGAAGTGGAGGAGGAAAGGAGAAGTGGAGAGAAAAATGGAGGAGAGAAGATGGAGAGGATAGCAACGGTGAGGTGAGGTTTAAGGGAAGCTGTAAGTGGAAGATTATTTACCTGCAGATTTGGGTGAGGTTTGAGGTGTGAATTTGTCCCGTGGGAGTGAGGGGACTTAAGGGAGGTAAAGATGAGGGAAGGGAGAGTAAAGTGAGGGTAAGGAGGAGGGAAGGGAGAGTAAAGTGAGGGTTAAGAGGATATAAATGAGAAAAGTGAGGTTGTGAAAGGCAGGAAAGTATGTGAGGCAGTAGGAGGATAATGATAATTTGAGAAATATTCATAACTTTATACCTTTTTAAACTCTAACAATGAACTATTTGGATAACATATACGTGGAAACTATATCTCAGGTGTGTTTGAGTGTAATTAATAATGTCACTGTAAATATTTAGGTATAATATGTGTCCTTAACTTCAATTCCTAACCTAACCTAACCTCACCTCACACTGCAGCAGACCCTCACTATGTCCTCATGAATGACTAGATTACAGTTTTCAATCTCATTAAGCATCGTGTTTATTTATCAGAATGAAACCAAACTGTAATTCTATCTCACAATGTTTAAATTTCAGTTCACTACAGATTAATCTCATTCTCATTACTGGCTACAGCTATTTGCTTAATTTTCATTGACCTCATTAACTACTAAACTCAACCTCACTTATGATTTAAAAGCAATTTCCTCATTCCTACCTCACTCACCCACCTCACTACTGAAAGAACGACACACACACACGTACACAGTCTAGTTCGTGTCTGCCAGCCTGCCTGTGATTCCTTCAAATTACATACATCCAACAGGAGGAGAAAAGGATGTAACTTGAGGTAGAGAAGGAAGGGACAGCTCTGGGATAATCAAGGCCGCTCTTCCAAACACAATGGACAGCTGTCACCCTCCTGCCCTCCCCTCCCTCCACTCCTACCTTAGTTCTACATGCCCTCGGGTCATTTTCCTTCACCTCTCTTTGACCCCCTTTCTTACCCTTCCTCCTCTACCTAGCCTTCCTTCGTCTGCTTCCCAAACTCACTCTGTTCTCTGTTCCACGAGCCTATACCTATTCCGTCTACCTATGTGTTTTTTTGTTTTTATTTTACCTGTTTTAAGTGTTTTTGTTATATTGTGTTTCTATTCCTTACGTTCTATTTAATTTAATTGTACGTAATTAACCGATCATGATTTTTATTAATGATATTTTTTGATGATGATTAATTGATTTCCTTCGTGTTACCGATCGACTTAGTTTCTATATAATTTCTAAGGTGTTGAAGGTCTTATTAGCGTATTTAAGAAGGGAGAGAAAGTGTGACCTTTTCATATTCTTTCCTGGCAACTGGTCTCGTGTGTCCCTGGTCTCGCCTCGTCTGTCCTCGCCTCGCCTGTCCTCGTCTCGTCTTTTCCCCGCGAAGTCGAGCGGTTTAAGATTAACTGATATATTTGTTTGTATGTCCTTGAAAGTGAAAAGTAACTACCCACACCACCACCACCACCACCACCACCACCACCTCCTCCTCCTCCTCCTGGTTCCTAACTCTTCCCTCATCTTCCTTTCGTAGCAAATTATTTACGCCTGTCCACGTATCTTCCTGTCTATCAGCCTGTCTGTCACCCCTTTTTCCACCCTACTACCTGAAGGCGATATGACCTACACTGACCTCGATTCTTACTACTGGAGGGAGGACTGAAGCCATCTCGGTCACACTAAAGGAGGATAGGGGAAGGGATAAGGAGGGCGGGAGGTAAAGGAGCGCCTGAGGGGGAGGAGGAGGAAAGCGCCGGAGGGGAAGAGAAGAGAAGGGTGGAGGAGTTTGAGGGAGGAAGGTCATGGAAGCGACAACTGGTCCTCCTCTTTTCCCTTTTGTCTTTTTGGGTTTAGCTTCGTGTTTTTAGCCAGACGACCTTTTAGCATGGAAATGTATGCAAATTTAACTATAACCACGACCACCACTACTCTCTCTCTCTCTCCCTTCCCTCTGTCTCTCTCCCTCTGTCCCTCGCTCCCTCTCTTCTTCCTAAACAAAGATCACACCCAAAGCTGTCAGGGGAGAGTTTAAAAGCCATTCGTCCACACCAGTACAATTTTCGTCTATCTGATCCAATACATAAGACGATCGATGAATTTTGAAAACGAACGAACGAAAGAGATGAAGTTGAACACAGAGACCAGATGGAGCATAGAGAAGGGCAATTTGGAGACCTCCCCACACCTTCCCTTCTCTCCCCTTCCCTTCCCTTCCCCTCCTTTTTAATGCTCGATTGGGGACGCAGAAGGGACAATGTGGCGGTCTCTTGTAACCCGACGACCGACTCTATTAACGAGGATGAAAACGCTGCAGTAGAAACCGTCACTAGAGAACGCAAAGAACAGCTCTTCAAGAAATGTGAGAGGATTTTTGGGTGTGTGTGTGTGTTTGTGTGTTTTTTTTTTTTTGGGGGGGGGGTTAAGGGGGGGGAAAAAGGGATGTAGTAAGATGGAAAGTGAAAGGTGATTAGTTTTTTTTTTTTTTTTTTTTGGTTTGGTTTCTTTTGTTGTTGATTCGCTTTTGTTCGTTTTAAAGTTTTATTATTATTATTATTATTGTTATTATTATTATTATTATTATTGTTATTGTTATTATTATTAGTGTGCGTCTGTGTATAAAAGAGAGAGAGAGAGAGAGAGAGAGAGAGAGAGAGAGAGAGAGAGAGAGAGAGAGAGAGAGAGAGAGAGAGAGAGAGAGAGAGAGAGAGAGAGAGAGAGAGAGACTAGTACAAAACAAACAAGTACACAAGATGCATCAACTATAACAAACAAAACAAAAACAAACACAAACACTGAATTCTTAAAAAAAAAAAAACAAAAAAAAAAAAAACAGCAACACTAAATAATAAAAAAAAAATAATAATGAATAATAATAATAATAATAATAATAAAAGGGATTATACATTTTGGGGTCCATATTTTAGTTTAATATTTGGATAAAGACTATAAGGATCAAAGGCTTATCCCGCCACTATGTTATGAGCTTTTCCTCTGACAATCACGAGGGTACACCGCCACCCCCCCCTAACCCTAACCACGCCCCCCCCTGGACCCCTGCCCCCTCCCCTGACCCCGCCCCCTCTCACAATTTTGGACATTATTCACATACTGACCAAGGCTAAAAAGTAAGTACCCTCAATATGTACGCCTGTGATTAATTACGCATTACGTTGTCGAAGCTTATTTAACCTTTTTTTTAGTGTGTATTTATGATGGAGTGTGGTGAGTGTGGTGGTGGTGGTGGTGGTGGTGGTGGTGGTGGTGGTGGTGGTAGTGGTGGTGGTGATGGTGGTTGAATTATTATTACTACTACTACTACTATTATTATATGGGAACTTTTTCGGCAGAGGAAGGGAAAGGGAGGAAGGGAATGAATGCACGTGATCTGTGTGTGTGTGTGTGTGTGTGTGTGTGTGTGTGTGTGTGTGTGTGTGTGTGTGTGTGTGTGTGTGTGTGTGTGTGTGTGTGTGTGTGTGAATGGGAGGTAAGGAGGGAGTTTAGCCATGTATGAAAAAACACACACACACACACACACACACACACACACACACACACACACACACACACAGAGCCCAAATAAATGATCGTTCGTGTCAAAACGCAACACGCAGACGAAGTGGCTGACGGAGGCGACGAAGGAGTAACTTTTTACGTCACCAAATTCAGGAAACAACAAATCTGAAATGCGACGACGTGAAGGAGCGGAAGGACTGCCTCTTAGGACTCTTAGGACTCTTTTTTTTAACCCCCTTTGTCGCCCAGGATCATGCAGCGTCATGCAAGGGAACGACAAACAAGCAAACGTGCAGGAAATAAGACTGAAAATGGTGGGAAAATATGTTAATCTTTGAAAAAACAGGATCTTTTTATATTACTTATTTTTTTGTTTTTGTTTCGTGTAAATCTTATATAAAGGAAGTTATTTGTCGTTTTTAATTGGCTAATGATTACCTGTCCAATTACTGCAATCACCTGTTGATGTCTGTTTGATTTATGAGGAAGAGGAACCTGTTTTTTTTCAGTTTGTTTATAGAAATATTTTACAGAATTGCAATATTATACAAAAAAAGAGGAACCAAAATAACTGAAAATTGGTATGAGAGGAATGGGAGGTGGAGGAAGAGGATGTATGAGGATGAAGGAAACGAAGATGAGGAGGAAGAAGAGGAGACAATAATGCAACGCGAACACACTTGACTAACTCGACTCATTGCTCAACGACTCATTATTTGACTCACTCACTGACTCACTCACTGGTAACATTTGTCTCCAGTAGAGTAAAAAAATTCATAGTTACCCTCAACTCTGTCTACTGTCAACACAAATCATAGAACTCTTATCATTAACTATTAAAAACACACATTAAATAATCTTCACATATAACAAAACTTAAACAAAGACAAAATTCTCACATAATAAACACTTTCCATATTAGTATCAAGTGTTTCGTTAGTGATCAAACACATGAGACCAAATCAAATCCATGTTATTACTACAGCAATGAGTGGAGCTGGACACGTGTATCGGGAAATATGATGCGTTATTAAGAGAGACTCAATCCAATAACATACTCACCACCAAAGCCATCGTGTTTGAAGATGTCTCCCGGGGTGAAACTCGTGTCAGATTCAAGTACTCCCTGTAACAAGAGAACATAACATAGGATTACAAACGTGTGGATATCAGACCGTGTTATGCATCTACTCTTTCCCTCCTTCCTTCATATACACATACACATATACATACACGTGGTTTTATAAGGAATCATTTGAGGTGAACACGTGGTCAAGTTTATGGGAGATTATTACCTTGTTGATTGAAAAGTGAATGTGATTATATTTTTATTTTGATTTCATTTTTAGGAGTGTCAATATGTAAAGGGATTTAAGGATATAAGAAGTGAAAGGGTGTTTTGCAAAGGGTATTGAGGCAAGGGTGAAGGGAATATTCAAAATGTAAATAATAATATAAATGTGGAAAATGTAAATAATGATATAAATGAATACTGATAAGATGAGACTAACACGGTGATACAAGCAAGGCAGACATGCAATGTAACTAATATATACATAATAACAGCAAGCGAGTGTCTATTGCATGCATACACTCATACTCATACAAGCAAACTAAGGGTAAGGTGTGCAGGTGAGGTATACATAACAAGATGAAACACTAACACACACACACACGTACACATATACATACACAAACAAAAAGAAAATTGGTAGTAGTATCAATTCCTCCTCCTCTTCCCTATCTCTTCCCCTTTTGACCTCTCACCTCTCACCTCACCTCTTTTTACCTCCACCTGCACCTTTACCTGTCCTAATCTGTCAACGCTAAAGGAGGATCCACATCTGTCACCTGCCAATTACCTATTCAACACCTCTTGTCGAGCACAGACACACTCACCTCACACCTGTACAACGCCGAGGCAAGACACCAATCATGGCCCTAATGACATATAGTTAAAGGCTTATTTTTTCACTTCACACCTGAGCTCGAGGATTGGAAAGCGTTGAAAGGGAGGAAGAGGAAGAGGGAGAGGGAGGGTGGTTGCCTTACGTGCCAGGTGATAGCGTGCTCAGGTGTTCCTAATGGGTTTTGTGTATGGTTAAGTGGGTGATTTGATGTATAAAAGGAAGCTGTGTGATTATTGCGTCCTACTGTGTGTGTATGTATGTATGTGTGATAGTAGTAGTAGTAGTAGTAGTAGTAGTAGTACACCCTAGCCTCCCCTCCCCTCCTCTCGTATACTGAGCCCTCACAACTAATTCATAACACACCTGTCCTAATTCATTCCTCCCACTTATCCCATCTCACCCTTCCTTTTCCTCATCCCTTCTCCTCAATATCCTCTCCCCTGTTCCTCCCCGTCTCCCCACGTGCACTCACGGACCCAACGGGATTCTGGGTCTCCTCCCCACTCCTCCCCACTCCGCCAGATTCCTGTAGATTTCATATTTTGCCAGCAATGCCAATAAATCAATGACTGAGGCGCTGCAATACCCGAAGCCGCCCGAGGCCCAAAGCTTAAATTGACTCTTGTGTTCCGGCGGAGTAAGAGCTAAAATCCCCTTGGGGCAACGCCGTGGGGTAGGGCCCTGAGGGAGTACGGATCGCGAAATGGCTGGAGGGCCCTCGGAGGGGTAATAAAGCGAAGGGGGGAAGACGAGAAGGAGAAGATAAACACATGAGGCAGAGCAACACGTGAAG
>JAXIVD010006344.1:22500-24356 GCA_036785275.1 Cancer borealis
TGTGTGTGTGTCGTGTGTGTGTGTGTGTGTGTGTGTGTGTGTGTGTGTTGTGTGTGTGTGTGTGTGTGTGTGTGTGTGTGTGTGTGTGCGCGCGCGCGCGCGTTTGGTTTGCAGCATTTTAATTTAGGAAATGTATACGTTATTTTATTTCGACTTCATATTCATAATTGACATAATATTTTGTAGAATGTGTCCCTTTGTTAAAAATTTCTACCTGTTACTTTATATTATTCTCTTCCTATTTCACGTCCTTTTCTTTTCTCTTTTGTCAATGCATATCTTTTAGTTTTAATTTCCAACTCTCTCTCTCTCTCTCTCTCTCTCTCTCTCTCTCTCTCTCTCTCTCTCTCTCTCTCTCTCTCTCTCTATCTGTCTTTCTCTCTTTCACTGTCTGTACCGCGTGAGAGCCAAAGAACTGCACGGGAAAGTGGCCCACAGGAAGTACTACAACAATCACCTCACATAAGTAGCAAAATACACTCACTGCAGACCGGACGAACCTCACACACCAACCCAACCATCACAGCATAACACAGCACAACACAGCACAGCGTAATGAACCCCCAACACACACACAGCGTAACCCTAACACAGCACAACAGATGGTGATATATAAAGGAGAGAGATAGGAGGTGAAGGGTTGTCATCATTTTCTTTAAGTCAAAGGGTGACTCGTGTATATCTGAATTTTGTGGTGAAAGAAAGGAGTTAAGGAAATTTTCGTTGTTGTTAGTTAAGAGAGAAAGGTTACGTTAGGTTACGTTAGGTTAGGAAAAGGTTACGTTAGGTTACGTTAGGTTAGGATTAGTGTGTTAGGTTAGGTTAGGTTAGGTTAGGTTAGGAAGTTGAACGTGAGGGAATGCAATTGATAAAGTGAATGGCTAAAGAATTATGATGAGTGAACTGATTAAATGTGCGTGAGAGAGAGAGAGAGAGAGAGAGAGAGAGAGAGAGAGAGAGAGAGAGAGAGAGAGAGAGAGAGAGAGAGGAGAGAGAGAGAGATGAGAGAGAGAGAATTGTACTCTATGGCAGGAGAGACGGTAAAAGGGAGGGAGAGAAGGAGGGAGGAGGTAGGAAGGGATGAGACAGGAGGTGAAAGCTGACAGGGTGATGGTTTTGATCACACTCATATTAGTGGAAAATTAACATGTCACCTACACGTTTTGAGTCTGAATGTACACACACACACACACACACACACACACACACACACACACACACACACACACACACACACACACACACACACACACACACACACACACACACACACACACACACACACACACACACACACACACACACACACACACACACAGTTTAATATTCCAATGTTTCCTTTGTGTCGTGTGCGTTCATGTATTTGTGTTCACTGCCACCAGGTGTGACCGGCTTAATTAAGAGCTCGTGGGGCACAGGTATGGTGACGGGGGGGAGGGGGGGGAGGAGGGGGGGGGAGGCGTGAAGCAAAACAGACAGGTAACTTGTCCACTAATTAATTAACAGGTGACGAGTGCTCGACTAGGAAGAAAAACACACACACACACACACACACACACACACACACACACACACACACACACACACACACACACACACACACACACACACACAGTAAGTGAAAGCTTGATGAACAGGTGTGGTGGGACGCCCTGGCAGGTAAATCAGAGGTAATAATCTGACAGGTGTGCCCGTTACAATCAAGAGAAAATGGCGTTGACAGGTAGACAGGAAGACCATTGAAAAAAAAAAGTTGAAATAGACTGAAAAAATGAAGGAATTGTAAAGGAAGGAAGGAAGGAGATTAAAACACAGCAAAGGAATGAGATAAAAAAAAATAAAGGGATAGAATACAG
>JAXIVD010006345.1:2500-5000 GCA_036785275.1 Cancer borealis
TAACCATTCAAATAGAGATACAGTATTTGTGTAAGGCAGTCAAAAAGGATAGGGATAGGCCTGAGGGGATTTATTATGCGTCTGTGGGACAGGTAACACTGATCTCTTACTTAATAACTGAACTATCGCAATGCATGGTGAGAGAAATCCCATCCTATGCACACATTCTGCGACAACCATAGAGGTTGAAGACATTTCATAACCTATTAGAGCCAATATTAGTCTCACAAACACCATTATTCACTTGAAGTATAAAAAGTGTTCTGAAGTTTAGAACAGTACAAGTTCAGGTTGTGAGAGCAGTGAATGTTGGTAGCCATTGCATATTTATAATACATAGCCTTCATAATGCCATAAATGTTCAACCTCCTAAGTATTAAATACATGGAGGCATTTTACATTATTGTTATTTCTTTAAAAAGAGACAAGAAGGCTACAAATGAGCACTGAATGCTACAAACAAGCACTAATTGCTACAAACAAAGGCTGACTGCTACACATTAAGGGTTTGGCGTGTGGGAGGGCGGTGTGGAGAGTGGTAATCTTCATCTCTTGTAGGTGGTAACTGTCGGCGTCCTGAAGGTCGGTCTGGTGGGCGGTCGTACATGTGCCCAGAATCCTGGGGAGGAAGCCTTTCACCATAATCATCGTCCCGTAAATCCCTATCTCTGGGATCTCTCATATCCCGAAGGTCACGGGACTGAAAGGTTCGGGAGCCGCCATGTCCCGTTGGACCGCCACGGTGATACACTGAAAGTTGAAGTGGGTTCAGTGTTCAGCAGCTTATATATATATACATATATATATATATATATATATATATATATATATATATATATATATATATATATATATATATGTATGTATGTATGTATATATATATATATATATATATATATATATATATATATATATATATATATATATATATATGTATGTATATATATATATATATATATATATATATATATATATATATATATATATATATATATATATATATATATATATATATGTATGTATATATATATATATATATATATATGTATGTATATATATATATATATATATATATATATATATATATATATATATATATATATGTATGTATATAATATATATATATATATATATATATATATATATATATATATATATATATATATATATATATATATATATGTATGGTATGTATATATATATATATATATATATATATATATATATATATATATATATATATATATATATATATATATGTATGTATATATATATATATATATATATATATATATATATATATATATATATATATATATATATATATATACATATATGAATTATTCAACGAGATATAAGAAATTATCAATCTATTCCTAATTACCAAAATCCAATAATAAAATATATAAGATATTTCTCAAGTCAACATTGTTCTTAGTTAGACTGACACTGATTCTAAAGATATTTTCATCCTAGAGGATTAATGTTTTCACTATTGACAAAATTATGCAGCTCATCAGGTAACAAGTAAATAAAATAAAATATTGTGGGGAAGCTATTCCTTATAGATTTTTTTTCATCAATGTTATGTTGCATGTTATTAAGGTTATTAGTAGTTATGATTAATATCATTATCAACCAAACATTATGTATTAAGTATTACTATAAAAAAAAAGTTTTATAAGAATTAGACTAATAGTACTACCAATAATGTTTGAAAAAAAACTCAGTTATTATAATAATAATAATAATACAATTGTAGTAATAATAATAATAATAATAATCTCTAAATATATCTAAAATATGTTTGGATTAAATTTTTTGTATCTATCTTTATATATATATATATATATATATATATATATATATATATATATATATATATATATATATATATATATATATATATATATATATATATATATATATATATATATATATATATATATATATATATATATATATATATATATATATATATATATATATATATATATATATATATACATATATACATATATACATATATATATATATATATATATATATATACATATATATATATATATATATATATATATATATATATATATATATATATATATATATATATATATATATATATATACATATATACATATATACATATATATATATATATATATATATATATATATATATATATATATATATATATATATATATATATATACTATATATTCATTTATGTAAAAATTTGTTTTATTAAAATGAATTACCAATATGACATTTAATATTCTTTAAAATAAATTCAAACTACCCTACATCTGCTGCATAATTGTTTTCTTTTTATAATACTGTAGTTTAACTCAAAATTTTTCATAGAATGTAAATATTGATTTCACGAAAGAAATTACTTACTTTGCTGACTTAAGAATGTCTTTTTGTATTATGTTATGATGTATACTAAATGTCAATATCCGAAAGCAATATTAAAGATGCATTAATATGCAATTATATG
>JAXIVD010006345.1:10000-20000 GCA_036785275.1 Cancer borealis
TTTGGGGTTTGAACACATGGTTGGAGTATAATGCAGTGTTTGGGGTTTGAACACATGGTTGGAGTATAGTGCAGTGTTTGGGGTTTGAACACATGGTTGGAGTATAGTGCAGTGTTTGGGGTTTGAACACATGGTTGGAGTATAGTGCAGTGTTTGGGGTTTGAACACATGGTTGGAGTATAGTGCAGTGTTTGGGGTTTGAACACATGGTTGGAGTATAGTGCAGTATTTGGGGTTTGAACACATGGTTGGAGTATAGTGCAGTGTTTGGGGTTTGAACACATGGTTGGAGTATAGTGCAGTGTTTGGGGTTTGAACACATGGTTGGAGTATAGTGCAGTGTTTGGGGTTTGAACACATGGTTGGAGTATAGTGCAGTGTTTGGGGTTTGAACACATGGTTGGAGTATAGTGCAGTGTTTGGGGTTTGAACACATGGTTGGAGTATAATGCAGTGTTTGGGGTTTGAACACATGGTTGGAGTATAGTGCAGTGTTTGGGGTTTGGACATAAGGTTGGAGTATAGTGCAGTGTTTGGGGTTTGAACACATGGTTGGAGTATAGTGCAGTGTTTGGGGTTTGAACACATGGTTGGAGTATAGTGCAGTGTTTGGGGTTTGAACACATAGTTGGAGTATAGTGCAGTGTTTGGGGTTTGAACACATGGTTGGAGTATAGTGCAGTGTTTGGGGTTTGAACACATGGTTGGAGTATAGTGCAGTGTTTGGGGTTTGAACACATGGTTGGAGTATAGTGCAGTGTTTGGGGTTTGAACACATGGTTGGAGTATAGTGCAGTGTTTGGGGTTTGAACACATGGTTGGAGTATAGTGCAGTGTTTCGGGTTTGAACACACATGGTTGGAGTATAGTGCAGTGTTTGGGGTTTGGACACACATGGTTGGAGTATAGTGCAGTGTTTGGGGTTTGAACACATGGTTGGAGTATAGTGCAGTGTTTGGGGTTTGAACGCACATGTTTGGAGTATAGTGCAGTGTTTGGGGTTTGAACACATGGTTGGAGTATAGTGCAGTGTTTGGGGTTTGAACACATGGTTGGAGTATAGTGCAGTGTTTGGGGTTTGAACACATGGTTGGAGTATAGTGCAGTGTTTGGGGTTTGAACACATGGTTGGAGTATAGTGCAGTGTTTGGGGTTTGGACATAAGGTTGGAGTATAGTGCAGTGTTTGGGGTTTGAACACATGGTTGGAGTATAGTGCAGTGTTTGGGGTTTGAACACATGGTTGGAGTATAGTGCAGTGTTTGCGGTTTGAACACATGGTTGGAGTATAGTGCAGTGTTTGGGGTTTGGACATAAGGTTGGAGTATAGTGCAGTGTTTGGGGTTTGAACACACATGGTTGGAGTATAGTGCAGTGTTTGGGGTTTGGACATAAGGTTGGAGTATAATGCAGTGTTTGGGGTTTGAACACCCATGGTTGGAGTATAGTGCAGTGTTTGGGGTTTGAACACATGGTTGGAGTATAGTGCAGTGTTTGGGGTTTGAACACATGGTTGGAGTATAGTGCAGTGTTTGGGGTTTGAACACATGGTTGGAGTATAGTGCAGTGTTTGGGGTTTGAACACATGGTTGGAGTATAGTGCAGTGTTTGGGGTTTGAACACATGGTTGGAGTATAGTGCAGTGTTTGGGGTTTGGACATAAAATTGGAGTATAGTGCAGTGTTTGGGGTTTTGACACATGGTTGGAGTATAGTGCAGTGTTTGGGGTTTGGACATAAGGTTGGAGTATAGTGCAGTGTTTGGGGTTTGAACACATGGTTGGAGTATAGTGCAGTGTTTGGGGTTTGAACACATGGTTGGAGTATAGTGCAGTGTTTGGGGTTTGAACACATGGTTGGAGTATAGTGCAGTGTTTGGGGTTTGAACACATGGTTGGAGTATAGTGCAGTGTTTGGGGTTTGAACACATGGTTGGAGTATAGTGCAGTGTTTGGGGTTTGAACACATGGTTGGAGTATAGTGCAGTGTTTGGGGTTTGAACACATGGTTGGAGTATAGTGCAGTGTTTGGGGTTTGAACACATGGTTGGAGTATAGTGCAGTGTTTGGGGTTTGAACACATGGTTGGAGTATAATGCAGTGTTTGGGGTTTGAACACACATGGTTGGAGTATAGTGCAGTGTTTGGGGTTTGAACACATGGTTGGAGTATAGTGCAGTGTTTGGGGTTTGAACACATGGTTGGAGTATAGTGCAGTGTTTGGGGTTTGAACACATGGTTGGAGTATAGTGCAGTGTTTGGGGTTTGAACACATGGTTGGAGTATAGTGCAGTGTTTGGGGTTTGAACACATGGTTGGAGTATAGTGCAGTGTTTGGGGTTTGAACACATGGTTGGAGTATAGTGCAGTGTTTGGGGTTTGAACACATGGTTGGAGTATAGTGCAGTGTTTGGGGTTTGAACACATGGTTGGAGTATAGTGCAGTGTTTGGGGTTTGAACACATGGTTGGAGTATAGTGCAGTATTTGGGGTTTGAACACATGGTTGGAGTATAGTGCAGTGTTTGGGGTTTGAACACATGGTTGGAGTATAGTGCAGTGTTTGGGGTTTGAACACATGGTTGGAGTATAGTGCAGTGTTTGGGGTTTGAACACATGGTTGGAGTATAGTGCAGTGTTTGGGGTTTGAACACATGGTTGGAGTATAGTGCAGTGTTTGGGGTTTGAACACACATGGTTGGAGTATAGTGCAGTGTTTGGGGTTTGAACACATGGTTGGAGTATAGTGCAGTGTTTGGGGTTTGAACACATGGTTGGAGTATAGTGCAGTGTTTGGGGTTTGAACACACATGGTTGGAGTATAGTGCAGTGTTTGGGGTTTGAACACATGGTTGGAGTATAGTGCAGTATTTGGGGTTTGAACACATGGTTGGAGTATAGTGCAGTGTTTGGGGTTTGAACACATGGTTGGAGTATAGTGCAGTATTTGGGATTTGAACACGCATGGTTGAAGTATAGTACAGTGTTTGGGGTTTGAACACATGGTTGGAGTATAGTGCAGTGTTTGGGGTTTGAACACATGGTTGGAGTATAGTGCAGTGTTTGGGGTTTGAACACATGGTTGGAGTATAGTGCAGTGTTTGGGGTTTGAACACATGGTTGGAGTATAGTGCAGTGTTTGGGGTTTGAACACATGGTTGGAGTATAGTGCAGTATTTGGGGTTTGAACACATGGTTGGAGTATAGTGCAGTGTTTGGGGTTTGAACACATGGTTGGAGTATAGTGCATTATTTGGGGTTTGAACATACATGGTTGGAGTATATTGCAGTGTTTGGGATTTGGACATAAGGTTGGAGTATAGTGCAGTGTTTGGGGTTTGGACATAAGTTTGGAGTATAGTATATATTGTATTTTATGGTATTTTATGGTATTTATTATAGTATTTTATGATGAAAAAAGGTGTTTGCTAAGAACAGTCCTCTTTCCATACATGTCCCCATTATGCACTCACCATTCTCATTCACTCCATCCACGCCCCACTTTCCACCCACACTTGCTATCTCATTATTTCCAATCCTTCCATTCATATCCAATTAACATTATTCTACTCCCTCCTCCAATCTCCATTAGACATTAATTCACATCATTCCTGAACTTTATAATTACCTCTCTCCCCGATCCACTTCTCGCAATTACAGGCGAATGCACAGAAACCCATGTATATTTCACTAGTCCAACTTTTCCAACTGCCTACACTCTCCTAGACCCATTCTATCTATAAGCCTCTATGCACATCCTTACTTTCCTCTTCCTTGCTTTTCTCATCCACACCAGACCACACAACTCCTCTTTCCAAACCATCCCAGACTTCACTCACTCCCCATCATACAATCTATCATTCCACAACCTTTTTTATGCCTTTTTCAGTATATTTGTGGTAATCTCGCAACCTATCAACCTCGGTTAAGCCTCCTTTGTTACGATAATGCCACTGCGCAAAGTTCCTCAAGATCTGCAATGCAATTTATTTTGACGAAGAAGTGTTTTGGACATAGCATGACACCATCGGACACCTGTTAATCCTCTTGATATGAAAAGAGATGATTAGTCATTGCTCTCTCTCTCTCTCTCTCTCTCTCTCTCTCTCTCTCTCTCTCTCTCTCTCTCTCTCTCTCTCTCTCTCTCTCTCGCTCAGTCAGTTTTTCTTCCACTAATCACCAAGGATGAGTAGCGGATACTACTATTATTACTATGTATTACTACTATTACTATTACTACTACTATTATTACTACCACTACTACTACTACTACTGATGTTCTTGCTGCTGCTGCTACTATACTACTACTACTACTACTACTATTATTATTACTACTACTACTGCTGTTGCTGCTGCTGCAGCTACTATACTACTACTACTACTACTACTATTGATGTTGCTGCTGCTACTATACTACTGCTACTTTTACCACTATTACTACTACTGTACTATTACTAGTACTGCTACTACTACTATTGCTATTAAAGTTGAAGTTAAAGTTGCATGGGTTTCAGTTCCGGTATCCATCAATGAAGATGCTCTCCAGAACGTCAGCCAGGCAAGCCCAACCTCCCACTGTGGTGCCTGACCACAGCAGTTCCTCCCCAGTAAACAGCTTAAGCATCACAAGCCCGGGCGGGGACTCGATCTGCCGACCAAGCGAATGCAAGACCAGCACGCTACCGCTGTACTAGCCAGGAGGATATTAGTATTACTACTACTATTACTACTACTACTACTACTACTACTACTACTACTACTTTTATTACTACTATAAATACTACTACTACTACTACTACTACTACTACTACTACTACTACTACAACTACTACAACTACTACTACTTCAACATGTCTCCTAAATGTGATGTATGTGATGGGCGTTTCACGGTTAATTTCTTTTCAGAATTGTCAGTCTGTCGTCTCTTTGTCTTGCAAAAACAGCACGATGAACTGTCACATCCAACATTGGAGTCTTGTTATCCACTTTTTCTGTCAACAAAGCAAGCACTGAGCTTGGCTGCTCTAGCTGCCATCTCCAACCAAGCCACTGTAAGTGTACCTGAGCATAAACACATAAACACATAAACACATAAAAAAACGCCTTTCACTCCAGTAAAAAGTGATGTCAGGCAGAATGATAATAAATCCCCAGAAGCTTTGGCACTGACGTGGTGGAGAAATGTAAAGTTTAACCTTACAGAAGGCCCCACCTATGTATACACTGTATGCAAGATCCTGCTCCTTGAATGCAATATTTGCAATTCCCACGAAGATTAATGGTAAATCAGGACATATAAGGGACATCATGTTCGTCTGTAATCAGCTCAAAAAGGTCAGAAGAACAGTCAGACCAACTAACGCTGTCTGGGCTGATTTCATTAGGAATGAGAACGGCACCAGTACGAATGTTAAGTTGCGTATCAGGGGATACTGGGAAAGGTTCCCTATAAAGGTCTTTGAGAGTAAGCATTGCTTCAGCTTGGGATTGTGTGTCAACAATGACTAGGCAAGATCTCTCAGGCCGTGTGTGGAAGGTACCCTTCCCACCTGTTTCTCGATGCAATTTTGGAAATGGAAAGTGTTTTTTGAATATAGAGTATAAGCAGAGATATGGAAGTATTTGTTCCATCGGCGAGTACCAAAGAAGCTGGGTAAAGGAAGGTGCTTAGTGGTAGTGGATGGGCGTGGGCGAGGGTGAGAGGAGGAGGGAACCGTCTGAGTTATAGAAAAGGAAGAGGTCAGGGTAGAGGGTTGGTGAATGTTTTTAATATCTAGCGCTATATAATGTTCCAAGATGGTAATACTGAAGGAAGATACAGATGTAGAAGTAGGGGTTGGTGTTGGTGTTCGAGAAATAGCTAAAAGAGGAGGTGGATGAGACAAGGGAGTTGACAGGTGGGTGGTTAGAGGAGTTTTAAGAGCCGTGATCAGAGGTCTGTCTTTGTCAAACTAGGGAAGTCGGTGGATGAAATTTTTTGGTGTGCATTCCCCAGTGCACCTGTTAGATTTAAAATTTCATAATTGTTCATGGTGAGCAGAGTGTAATTGGGGGATATAATTGGTCTGCTCCCCATAACCCCCATGGAGAGTAAGGACAATGAAAAAGGGAGGGTATACTGTGCACATGGCACCCTCAGGCCGTTTATGACTGAACTTGTTGTTAGCCTTTCATCCTTTTAACACGGCTCTCACACTTTAGGAAATAAGGGGATAGTGAAAGGTTAAGAGGAAGATAGATGAAACAAGGGCAGCATCAAACCTCAATCTATGGTCCCGACGAAGCCCTTCCACACCAGCAATGTGGGATAGAATTGCTTTATATGTCTAATAAAAAAATGATAAAACTAAAAAGTCACATCTAGAATTGATAACTTAGCAGAAACATTTTTAGACAAATTTTAAGAGAAGGGAAAAAAAGGGAACTTGCATCCTATACGTCACAGTGAAGGGTGTTCCAGAAGGGAGATCCAGCCACTTGAGGAGACTTCACTCCCAAGCAAGTGTTAAACTTAGGTACATAAAGGTGGTGTTGTTGTTTTGTATTGACAGCATGGCAGTGTGAATAGCCTATGTGGTTATCCTTTACTTATTACATTATAAACAGTGACACCTAACTCAAAATATCATTTCTGACTGATCTTGAATCATCCAAGCATGGAGTGAAATGGTCATGTTTGGCTGCTCCTCCTTTGTTAAATATTAACTATTTCGTTTTTTTTTCTTTAAGAATATCAGGATATATATCGTCTAGCCCGGGACTTATTTGTTTCCATATCATTAATTGTGTTTAATATGTCTTCAGTATTTATTTTAAGATTTGGCAGTGAATGATTGGTCCTTATTACATTTTCATGGACATGTACAAATACCTGAATTATCATACATAATGAAAGTAATTTTACTATTATATATCAAGTTCCTGTTAAGTAATGAGCATTCCAAGTTATTGGTGTACAGTGTATCATCACATACCCAGCATGTGTTCAATAATGTATAGTACTCTTTTACCGACATTCACAATAGTCTGGCTTACAAATGCATTATTTTGTTTACATCTTGCCACAATATGAAGTACATAAGCACTTACACAAATTACTATTACATAACCACTTATATACATGTTACTCCATAGCAACACCTAAATACACTTGTTTCTCACCTATTTCACTTTTTCTTTCCCTTATTATCTGGAAGTAAAGTTAAAGAGAAATTGATCTGTATGTATGAAATGTCAAGAAATAGCTTGGTGCATTATTATTTTTGATCAATATTGTGGTTGGTCACATCTACGAGATACAGCTGTAGAAATATAAAACTAAAAACAAATAAAAAGGCTTATCATCAACAATAATAAATGTTCAAAGTTTATCCAAAATTTTCATTGAAACATAAAAAGTCTATAATAATAGATTAGTAAGGGATGTAGAATAATCTCTAAGGAATTATTGACTCATGAAACTGTTAGATTATATTAAAAATAATGTATGCAATGAATATAATAAATATCAGTAATAGGATTATACACAATAACATCCATTATGCACTTACCAAATAATAAGAAACATCAACTATATGCCATTGATGGGGATTAAGTTTTGTGGCAATGCCCCATAGAATCATGTAGCAATGTCGTAACCAATAATGGTATTAACATAAAGTCAACATAAGATACCAGCTGAAAAATAGTACCAGGATCACTAACTTGTCCTTTCATTTGGCATTCTGGTTTTGATAGCCTAGAATCATGTCACCGAGAGAAGAATGGAAAAGTCATGCACACTTGAAAGGGTCTTACAAGTCTATATATATATATATATATATATATATATATATATATATATATATATATATATATATATATATATATATATATATAACAAAGGTCAATAAACATCTACAAAGTAAAAAACATATTTTAAGTAAGTTAATTGAAGAGTTATTGAAATATTCATAAAAACGGTTTCTTCTTCCATAATATTATAATGATCAAATACTACAAATGAAAAATTATAAAAATTGTCCAATATTTTTTTTATTAATAAAGAATGTTTAGAAGTAGTTTATTTCATTGAATGAATAAATGCATTCAGTTAGGTAGGCCTAGATGATTTACTGACCTTATAATTGTACATGGTAGTCTCACATAGGATTTGTGATTCAGATTTACATGTACCGCAAGTTCCTACACACAACAAACTGACCTCATGGAAATAGTCTCTAAAAAAAGACCAAGGGGATACCGCAATCATAAGAGACGATAAAAAATAATGGAAGCTTTTAGTTTATGAATTATCACTTTTTATTTTTAATGTGATAATTAAACTTGTTTCTTCAATGAGTAAATGGGATATTGATTTGGAATACATGATAATAATTTCACTTTACATGTGAAAGTAGTGTCACAAAACACCTCAGGAATAGCAAGCCTGAGTTTCACAAACGACATAGTGATGGTAACAGAGTTGAGTCTGTGTGTTAGTGTTGTTTGCACAATAACTGTGACTTGTAAGGTTAAGGTTAAGATGCCTATGCCTATTTATATGCCTATATCTATTTGTTTCTCGGGGAATGTAGGGGCCCAGGGGGTGAAGCATAACTTTACCGTAACGTGGCAGATCACTTTGACACTAACATGGTGCTATACTTTATGTAGACACAATAGGTCACAAAACATTCATAACTTTTTAGGTAATATGTTGCTTCCATGTTGCCAGTACATGTTTAAGCACATGATTAGACACTAAATAAAATGATTTAACTAAGATAAGCGTTTGAATGTGATATTTTTCACTTCCACGGACTCTGCTTCATGTAAAACTCTGCTACGCCTCGGTTTGGAGTAAGCCACTGAACCAACCTGTTTCAATCTGTGTAAATGTACTAAACAGTATGGAACCTAATTTTCCTGGAAAAAAACCTTTAAAATAAATGTATACTATGCTATTCGTAATGTCACGAGGCATTGCCATGTCTCAAGACACAAAACATGGCTTCCCCAAACAAAATCCATCATTAACCTTACCCAATACCCAGAGAACCGTCTATGTGAGCTCTGAGCTTTACTGGGGAGGGTAACGGCTGACAATCACGAGTCTAGCCCGTGATACTGCAGACCATTGTGAATAACACACACACACACACACACACACACACACACACACACACACACACACACACACACACACACACACACACACACACACACACACACATTTGAATGATTATTATATTACTAGCAACTATATAATCCCTCTATGACCTACGTTGGTATATATGTGACATTTGTAACCTTGGTCAGTCAACCCTTGAACTAACCTGGCGGTGTGGAGTTAGTGCGCATGAGGTTCCCCTGTGCGTGGTTGGAGCGAGGGCTAGTGTGGGGGGAGGGGAGGGGTCGCTGTATTTGTGGCGGCGGAAGAGGCGGGTGTGTGGCTTGCCAGTACGCTTCCAGATACTCTGCTATGTGTTCACACGCGTCCTCAAGCTGAAAGAGCCCCGCTATTAACAGATATACACAAGTAAAGAAGCCTCGTTAATATCTGGTGATAGTAACAATAGTAATTGGACATGATTAAGGACTAACGAAATGAAGAGAGTGTAAAGGAAAAATGGAGATATTACGATTGAAGTAAAACAATGTGGTTCATACAGTGCAGGCGTTATTCAACATAAGGCAACAAAAAAGTGGCAAACAAATGTAATTATACTATGAATATTTTGGATAACAAATATCCACACCTATGCACCTGCTACTCAACAAATAACATTGAAAACATATGTGCCATCAATATGAATGATAGAATTGTGAATAACGATTTTCTAAGAATGATATGGACCAGCAAATAATAACAAAGGTAAAGAAGGAGATATTAACTGTAAAGGCAGACTGCTATGTAGCACACACGTAGGAACTAATAAGCAAGCGTGGCATCAGCACCAAAACGATGATAATAATAATGATAAAATAATATAAATGGGTATGATTGAAAAATAAAGGAATAA
>JAXIVD010006346.1:0-15000 GCA_036785275.1 Cancer borealis
GATCGACAGACAGACATTTATCGATACGTGGATTAGGGTTTTATGTCTGTCTTGTGATTTATCTTATTCATTTTTATGTCTATTTTTTCCCCTTTATATCATTTATTTTATTAGTGTCCTGGCGAGCTATTGTGAATTTGGTATCTGCGCGAGTATTTTATGATGGCGATTCAGATTTTTACCTTATATGTTATTGTGATGTTCGCCTCACGTGTGTTGACATAAGGCAGCACAAGATATAAACATCGCATAGTACTAATACTGATAGCTTTGAAAAAATACATCATAATCATTTTGTTTTCACAGATCACAATGTCTTTACAATTAATAAAAACAACTTAATGTACAAAACTGGTTCGGTAATTGCACTAGGATCTAAAGGTCAGTTAAAGGCCTTTAGATGTAGGATATCATGTTCAGGAAGGAAACATTTCTCCCTACAGGATCCACGCGTAGATAATTGCCGTGACTATAACGAGACAGCCAACATCAGCCTACATGTATGACAACTGTTAAGTGTACTAGTGTGTATGCGGCATATTTTACGATGAAATTTGTCCTGTGCATGAAGAAATGATTTGTTTTCTAAGGTTCGTCATTAAAGAAAACTCTGATCACGAAAATGGCATTGAATAGTAACAGGAATTTTTTTATCAAAGAAAATCCTGCACTTTTCATTTAAAGTTTTATTCTTATGAATACCCTGAGTGCAAAATGCATGAATAATAATGGAAGTAGGACTACATGTTTTTGCTACGCTTTCTTTGATATAATGCTATGTAATTCGCTGGTATAAGTAGTACTTCCTGTATTCCACGAAACTAACGAAGCACCACAGCCACGCCCAAGCTCCTGGTGGGCGTGACGTTCACTAAAGCTTAAGTCCACCGACGACGGACGCACCTTTTATGAAGTTATTTTCTCACACATTGCAGCAACCTTTCTGACAAGTGTATCATCTTATAGCCATTCTTTAGAACCCATTTTTAAGTTCGGTCTACGCACGTACACACAAGTTCCCCGCTTCAATGCGCAACTCTGAACTTAAAAGTGTAGTCTGGTCAGGTGGTTAAGAATTACCTTGGCATATATATTTTTAGTCGAAATAAAAAAATGTTTAATCATAATCATTCAAAAAACACACATACAACCAACAAAAATACGATCGCATAAGTGGGAGAAGGAAACAGAGAAAAAAAGAGACAAAATAAAAGAGAGAACAAAGAGTGGTAATCCTTACACTTGATACTAGGATAAGGAGGGTCAGGTCAGCGTATGTCAATCCCTACTGCCACTTCTACAGTTACTTGTCACCCACACCGTCACTGCAACACCTTAACGGTCTTCACCTTACAAAGCCATCGTAAACACAGCTAACTCTCTCTCTCTCTCTCTCTCTCTCTCTCTCTCTCTCTCTCTCTCTCTCTCTCTCTCTCTCTCTCTCTCTCTCTCTCTCTCTCTCTCTCTCTCTCTCTCTCTCTCTCTCTCAAACACTCACAGAAAGAGAGAGAGAGAGAGAGAGAGAGAGAGAGAGAGAGAGATAGAGAGAAAGAGAGAGAGAGAGAGAGAGAGAGAGAGAGAGAGAGAGAGAGAGAGAGAGAGAGAGAGAGAGAGAGAGAGAGAGAGAGAGAGAGAGAGAGAGAGAGAGAGAGAAAGAGAGAGAGATTCGTCAAGAACACAACATTACTACGGGACGTTCAACCGACAAATGTTTCTGTCAAGGTTTTACAATCAAAAAGTGATGCCTAATGGCTGGCTAGAACACAGTATTAACACACCACCATTAGTGTTATTATCATTTATCACACCAGTAGTCATCTGAAGCCAAGGTTGTTTTCACTCCGGCGCAAAGGGGTTGATGCTGAATGTGTTACCACTCATTTCAAAACTTTCGGACGTGGTAAAACGATCATTAACAAGGAGTTTGAGACATAAAATAGTGATGAATATAGATGAGCTAGAGATACTATACCAGATACCTTTCCTTGTATTCATGGTGCAGTATATATGTACTTATACAATAGGACACACATACACACGAACACACACAGGCATGAGAAAACATTATGGTATCTTTAAGAACTCGCTATGACTGTCAATTCTGCTTGTCCACAGAGGATCAGCGTTTGGGAGAGCCTGGTGAGGGTATGGTGCTTAGATCAACACTCTAGCGTCCTTCCCGTTATGACCAGAGCCCCGCCAAGCCATAATGTTCAACGTGTGATACTTAATAAAGCGCAAGTGTTTAATAAAACTACTTGTATCTGACTTTCTCCGTTAATAATTTCTTCATATAATATAATGACAGGAGATATTAATTGCAACCCTCGTCCCAGCATCTCTTTCCAGGGAGACATCAGCCGGTAAGACGTGCGGCGTTGCGGTGAGACGTCACTCCTGTAGGCAGTCGATTGGCAGCTCAACCCGTGAACCGACAACAGTCAAACACTCGACGCGATAACGACTGTCCGATTCTTTGACTTCTTTACGCTATAGGGGATTCAATAGACAAAGAAGGGAGTTGAGTCAAGTACAAAAACGTGAAGGGCCATCAGCAAACAACAAGAGTCCTCGTGATTCAGACTTAAAGAAGCTAGAATTTCTTAATTTCATTCATTGATGAATTGCAAAATATTCAATAAGATGACATTTACGTTGAGGTAAAAGCGACGGTCTGTCGAGAAACGAAGAGTCACACGACAGAAAGGCACCCACATCTCAAGTTACCTCCGTCGCCACTACATTAAATGGGTCTAAAACAAACTGGGCTGCACTGGTCTGACTGAACTTCATTTCAGTCTTTACCAATTACAACTATAAGTGTGAAGAGAAAATATTACAAAAAATTCAATCGTAACATCAATAGATACGTACCCGAGCACGCACACACACACACACACACACACACACACACACACACACACACACACACACACACACACATGCACCCATGCACGCGCGCGCGCACACGCACATGCACACGCACACGCACACACACACACACACACACACACACACACACACACACACACACACACACACGTACGTTATCACCGCCACAATCTCTCCTTGCTGTGCTCTTACATCCCCTCTACTGTACTACTAAGCAGTTGTGGAATCCAATTATCAAATAGTATTCTTACTGAAAACAAATTTACTCTTCCTTAAAAAAAAAACGTGTTTCTTCACATCTAAGTAACACTGCTACATATAATGAGGTGCTGCACAACATTGTAGTTACCAAGTAAAAATATGTTGGGTGGTAAAAATCCGACGAGCTAATTTGATATACCCGAGATGAATACGTGTACAAATGTAACTACTGTGTGGCCTTATTTAATTCTATATCAAAAGAACTGTCATGAGGTAGACATTTTCCACAAGTATAAAATGAGAGTAAAAAAAAATTGAGGAAAAGGTAAAAAAAAACCCACAGAAACAGTCAGTCAGACGCAGACATAGAGACAGAGACAGAAAGACAGAAGAAAAAGACAGTAAGGCGGGAGAAAAAGACAGAAAGACTCAACTCACGGACCTGCTGTTCGTTTATCTGTCTGTCTATCTCTATCTCTGACTCACTGACAGAAACTAAGCAATATTAAATTATAAATAAATTGCAAGGACAAAGCAAGAGACAGAGAGAAAGAGACTGTATGTCAAGCAGGCAAACAGATTCCAACTATTAAAAACATAAAAGCCTCCAAGATGATATACGACCTTCAGTACACCTAATCAAAGACTCAGCCACAGACACATGATTAAAAAGAAAACGAAAAAAAACGTCAATGTGTAAGTGCTCAGAATGGATTTGCGTATGACAAGGGTTTACAAGTTTTGGGGCGGCATTTTTTCCACACGACAGAGGATGTCATTTGGCGTGGGTACAAGTGAACATAAGCCCTAATGAGGACGCGGACCGCCCTGTACCCCCGAGGCTCAGAGACTCCCTCTGGGGGCTGTAAGATCACCCGACACCCTTCATGTCGGTGAATTTGTGTGTAAAAACCAAGTGCCAATGTCAACTTTCAGCGTCGCATCGAAGACTGAATCTTATTTCTTTAGTTTCTTAATATCTCAACGAAGACTGAGTGGCGTCTCATTGTGTCGTTCAGTTTGTTGATTGTGTCATTTAGTATCAGACGGGGAAGGAGGCCGATCCTACAACTACTGCCAAGACGTGTTGTCTCTCGACTCAGGAAAACACAACTTCACACGCACTTTCCAAGTCATAGATATTCAGTTTTAAATTAACACAATTCTTCCCCATATTTGTGATCCAATTATATAAATTCCCGACATATATTTACTCTAATAACATTTTCACATACCTTGAAATTTCTCAGACAAAACCCCAAATTGTTTAATAATTTCGAGTCATCTGACCCGATCTGACCCATCTAAATTTGAAAAAAATGTGCACCAATTCAGCATGAAGAATTGTCAAGAGAGTATATACTTATACCTCAAAATACCACACATCACATTACCAACCAACCAACCATGATGATACCAATGTACTGTTTTATTTTTTTCCCCGCCAGCATCCGTTCTGGCAAACAGCTGCAGGAGAACAAAGAAGCGGGGACGACTGGACACGTAGGGAAACTGAGGCGAATCCAATATTTTTTGAGGCCAAGCAATCTTATGGGAAGGATGACTTTCTATTGATACGTTGAAGTCTCTCTCTCCAAATTTGTCTCTGCCACCGAGTCAATTTACCAGTCTACAAAGGAACCAACTTAGGTGAAGGACAAGAGACTGGTAAGATTGATACTCTCATTTTAGGTGCCCTTTCTCCACATAAAGAAAATAACAATAAAGTTATTACATGTAAGAAATGCAATCAATGTGATTTTGCCAACAGTAATTAATGACATAGGCAATAAATTCTTCTATGATAAAATAATTCAATCATTAAGAAATAACAAAGAATAACTACATTATTAATTTGATCAGATTATAAACTTACAGAACTGTGTGCATATTACTAAGTGTTTAATAACGACAGATATTTAACATCATCATCATCATCATTATCAGCATCACCATCACAATCATCATTTATATTTACCTGTCAACGTCTATTGAGTTATCTTAATGATAGACGTAAATTATTAACCTTTGTTTGTTCTTTATTCCATGATATTTTCGTAACTCTCATGTTAGACCTAAAAACATTTACAAAGCGCTAATATTTATTTGAAATATTGTCCTCTCCTAAGTTTTACCCTCTTATTTTTTCTTTTCTTTTTTTTTTGGTTCGTAAGCTAAGAAAAAAATGTTACAATTACTACAATTATGTTTTCCTCCTAAAAAGTAACCAATATGCATTGCTGTTAACTGACTTATCAAAAACACTGTATCCAGATGGTGTTTTGATCTTTACCGCTTTGAATGGATTGATTGTCTCTAAGTGTCTCCGCAAAAGTGATGGTCAAATATTCTTCACTTTGTCTTATTACTACACTAAACATCACATTTCATTCTTATTCTATAGTTATACTTCCTTTACTGTAACGTTAGAGTAATTATATGCTAACTGTATTTTTTCACCAATGCTGGTGTCATTATAATTATCTTTCTTACAGTGCAGCTTTGTGTACAATTTTCCTGCTACTGATCACCTCATGCCCCTTGTGTGCATGTTAGAAAATAAATATATATAATTATGTCAACGTCCAATCTTCTCTTTGTCATCGCTATGTTTTTCTTAAATAATTTGTCGGTATTTCAAAGTTTAAAGATATGCAAGAACATAATCTTTAAAATCTCCTCCAGGTGACTAACAATTACATATAATCGCGTAAAATTACCGCGACAGTAATTAGAACGCTATCACAGAAGAAAGTTTCTAAAGGAAGAAGTTGCAGTAAAGAGGGAGAGAAAGAGAGAGAAAAAGAGAGAGTGAGAGAAAAATAAGAGAGAAAAAACTCAGTGTCACGTCGAATATTCTAAAAAGCAATTGAAGAGACACTCATTTACTAATCACAACTCGTGTGGAAATACGTACAAAATAAAGTTTCAAAAAATAAGACTTTTGAATAAGAATCGTGCAGAAAGATCCTTCATCGCTTCCATTAATTGACCTGAACCCTTTTTCTTCAAATTCCCTCCGGCTGTCCAGGAAAGAGAGAGAGAAAAGGAGACTGAGAAAGCCAGGCAATGAAGAGTGATAGAAAGAAAAAAAAGAGAGAGAGAAAGTGAGAGAGGATCAACAAACATTACAGTTCTATTGCCATTAATCTCCTGAAAGTATAATTAGAATATACAGCCCATTACATTCACAAGATCACCAGTCCTTTCTTTTCATCCATACAGATCAAACCTTCCTTCCTATAATTGCCAACCTTCTGCCAGTCGATAAAAAAGTTTCTACCCGACAGTTCCCTATCAAGAAGAGCAGGAATCGGTATCTTATATTTACACAAACTGAGGCAGGATTAAGAGAGTATAAATGAGAGAATATACCCGTAATGTACCGCTCCATAAAGGGTTATAAACACAAGTCCGGGAGGTCCGCAGCTAATGTGAAAATCACGATCTGGCGATTAAATGTTCAAGGCGGTGGTGGTGGTGGTGGTGGAGGCAGCCGGTGACTCGCTTATATAAGTACCATTACAACCTTTAATAGCACAGTCTATCATAAAGTTTAGATGTTGTACTATTCTCAAGAAAAAAATCAATATAAACGATTTTTTTTTCAATCCAGGCTCATCCACACGAAGTTATTTTTGCCTTTAAATGTATTGTTTCTACTTACTTTGATTTCTGTGATGGCAAATTATATATGTTCCCCTCTCATGACCCATTTCAGTTCCTTCTTTGACATACTTGCATCTCATATTCTTCAATGGCTACCCCTACTACTGTCTACTGTTTCCATTCCTATAAGTTTTCATTACTATATATTTGGTTAAGCTATAATTTTCGTATAAATATATGTAAATAGGATCTCTCTCTCTCTCTCTCTCTCTCTCTCTCTCTCTCTCTCTCTCTCTCTCTCTCTCTCTCTCTCTCTTTCTCTTTCTCTCTCTCTCTCTCTCTCTCTCTCTCTCTCTCTCTCTCTCTCTCTCTCTCTCTCTCTCTCTCTCTCTCTCTCTCTCTCTCTCTCTCTCTCTCTCTCTCTCTCCTGACCCACTTATTCTCCAAGAGTCTCCCCTCCCCCCTCAGACACAGTCACACACCCTGCAAGACAATTACATTTGACACGCACAAAACCAAAAAAAAAAGCACACAAACACAAAAACTAGTCGTTCAGACATGTACGCAACTCTCACATCGTTTTTCATAATTACAATGAATTAATGCATAAGAAAAAAAACAAAGTTACAACTAATGAACAAGATTTGTATAGATAGTGGAAAGTAACATAATATACTAATGTAGTTTTTAGTTTTACTTTTTCCCTTCCTTTCCAGAAGGTGGAGATACATACATAAGACACGACAATCTGTGTTTCTATGTGTGTGTAAATTAATAGTATTATCATCTTCCGATAATAATATCACTCATTAATTTTCTCAAGATAAACCATCAACATAAATCACTTGAGTCGTTTTTTATCTATAAACTCCGGATAAAATCAGGTCCTTCGCTGGTGAGTGAGTGAATGTATGTAAGACTGTCAGGCGGGCAAGGTCGACCGAGGAATTTACAGTCAATGTACCGAAGGCAGTAGGAGAGATTGATCCAAGCGGGTGATAGGATGCCCCCCCACTTCTATTACTGTCCCGTCCTTTACCTCCTGGAGAGCACCACCAGCCCCGCCCTTCCCAGCACCGCACCGCACCACTAGACATAGACTCCCCCACCACCACCACCACCACCATCACACGTTAGAGGAGAGGATTTAACTGATTTCTTCTGCCATTGAAGCAAGGTGATGCTGAGGAAGGATTACAAAATGGAGTTATAATTTCAATGCTCTGAGTCTGGATTATGATATATTGATTCTATTTTATTTCCTTTATCTCCCTTATTCTTTTTTAAGGTTATATTTATTTTTTTTATTTTTAGTCAAATATTAGTATACCTTCTTTCATACACTTGCTGTCATTGCAGCTGTCGTCACCACTACAATTACTCCTACTTCTACTGCTGTATTATTTCCTCCTGCTCCTCCTCCTCCTCCTCCTCCTCCTCCTCCTCCTCCTCCTCCTCCTCCTCCTCCTCCTCCTCCTCCTCCTCCTACTTTCACTTATCCTACTTTCTTACATCACTAATCCATCCAAAACACGATAGCCACTAATCTTCATGCCAACACACAAATCATACAGAAAACAGAAATCCATCCCCTTCCTCCTGCCCACCTGCCCACCTACCCACCTCTATCACTAATCCGTATTGTCACCTCGCCATTACCACCACAATATCACCACCACCATCACCATCACCATCAGCATCCTTACTATCACCCCCATACGCTTAGCTACCCAGTAACCACCATCAAACCTACACCAACCCGCCACAATCACCATTAACATCACCACCACACACCAGCGCACCAATCAGCCATCAGCGCCGCGCCTCACAAATTTCGGCGAACACACGAGCCTTCACTTGGCCAGGACTCCCACCTTATCATTCCGCTGATGATAGGAGAGCCAGCAAGCAAGAGCGGACAGCGGGCGTGTTCAACTCATCACGGGTAGGCAGGCCGGCTACCCCACCACCGCCACCACTACCACTACTACTACCACCATTACCACTAGGATGAGAAAGAGGAAGCGGAGGAGGAGAGAGGAGGCTATGACACCTGTGAAGGGCGTATCATTGTGATCTAAAGCGCTGCGGCGAAAGTTTGGATTAGTGTAGTCCAGGATCTCAAATTCGCCTTCCCTCTGGCATTTCCTTCGTGTCGGATGAATCCCAAGCCAGTCACCCCCCTTCCGTGCCCTCCGTCACACCGTATCTTTCACACTGGACAAGACGCAGAGAAGACAGGAAGGAAAAAAAACACGATGCGAAGTACGTATGACCTCATGCCTGAATCCAGAGTTACGTTCCCTGTTAAGGATGGCGCCTCTTAATATAATGTTGAAGGGCATTCACTAAAATGCGCTTTGCAATGGTGGTCATATCCATCTCCTTGAACTATAGTGGTTTGTACCTTTATGAAGAACTCTTACCCACGCCTCTTCCTCCCAACACACACATGGCAGCTGAGAGTGACATCTGGGTTACAATTTTTTTTCTTTTCTCAGTTGTTTTTTTCATTTATCGACCAGTCCGTATGGAAGGAGGAACAACTAAGTAGTCTGCAAACTAACTACTGAATACGAGGCTAAGCCTCACACCACACCTTGGGCTCACTACGTGGATGATGTACCAATCGAGTAAGATGAAAAATAAAGGAAATATCTAATAAACAGGTTAATACAATGAAACTAGTCAAAAATATATGCGGATTAGAAACAAATTGATAACTATTTTAGACTGACAACGAACGAAAAAAGTTACATTAAAAAACTAGACTTAAAATAATGTCAACACTTGAAACAAAGAGGAACAGCAAGTAGGATGTGAAAGAACATAAAGCATTAACATTTTGTTTTCATAATACAAACGGAGTAGATTCCCAAAACAAAAACAAAGGAAAAGAAAATTCTAAAGAAAATAAATTCCTGTCGTAACCACATACTTTGTAGTGTATTGCTGTGTAACAAACATACAAATTCATACATCAGTACACATAATATCAGATACATATACACATACTATCACGCTTGCCATAGTATTGCTCGTCTTAACAGGTGACTGCATCCTAGTGTCGCAAAATTCAAGGATTACCATTACGGATCATAACCTTCGGTACATATTTACCAACCGACCTTGAAAGACTGGATGGTGACTTGAATTGGATAAATGTAAATTATCCGTCTCACTGGTGTTCGAACCTTGATCAACACTTTTTAGCTGACAACACAACACGCAACACAACACTGTTTTCTTCACCCTCTGCAGACACGCACAGTCAATAAAATTAAAGAAATTTTACACAAACAAAAAATTAATTACGCATAATATAGTAATTAGAACTAGAGCAATCTCTTTCTCTCTCCCTCTCCCTCTCTCTCTCTCTCTCTCTCTCTCTCTCTCTCTCTCTCTCTCTCTCTCTCTCTCTCTCTCTCTCACACACCACACACACACACACAGCAAGTCATCGCAGGGGTTCAGGTCACCAGCAAGAGCCCCGCTGTGACATCAATGAAGTTTTTCGCCTAAAGACGCAACCCTTCTTCTAATTGAATAAGTAGAAAAAAAATCTCAATAAAAACAGATTGAGGGAAAAAAACAGCCTCGCAGATAATCTAACCAGCCGCCGTCAGCAGGTAATCCCTTGGCTGACACAACCTCTGATAGGAGAAAGTAAGGAGTTTGATTCTCCGGGCCAGAAGGAATCAGCCGTCTACTTCTCACACCCTGCAACGTCAGCACAGCAAATGGCTACGATAAACGAGGGAATTTAAATCACTTCTTAATGTGGGGCAAAACACAGTGCTGCACCGCCCTTTCTTCCACACCAGCTTCCCATTCCGTCTCACCTCCCTCCCTTCTACCGTCTCTCCAGCCACACCTTCGGAGGCTCACAAAGGTTGCCTCCACTTGTGTATCTGCAAGGCATTTCGTCCGTGGAAAGTAACATCATCACGCTTAGCAAATTTTTTTTCTTCATTTTTTTTCCAGCTAAGATAACATACTGACCGAAGTGACGTCACATTCCAGGAACCTGCAGCTGGTGGGTAAATCTACCTTCCAGCGCCTTTGTTTCTCTATCTACGTACGGGTTACAAGTCCTTAGTCACTAGTCATGTTAGAGCCACAATTTGGTCCAGGTTACAAAAGAATTCCACTTCAAAAGAGAAAGGATAATGTTGTATTCGAGACAATTTTGACATAATTCAACTTGGTGTCTATGAAACTTATAGGATATGTGACGTGATTAATAATTTGCTACAATTAAAATCTTAGCCATTTTATTTTTACTTAGCATCATTGAAAACTCGAATAACCAGTTTCTATATTCAGTAAGACGAATGATTCTGCGTGTGTCCGTAAAATATATCTGAGATCAAAAATAATCAATAAATATAATGGCTCTGGTGTTCTTCTCTAAGCTGGTGTAAATTTTTTTTTTTTCTTTATAACCAACTTCAATCGAAATCGTAAATTGCATCGAAACATTTTCCCCCTGACGTAAATGTAAAATATCGCAAATTACCTAGTAAAAAAATTGTATCATGTGCAGTTTATATACAGAAACAAAAACAAAATCACAAATCACATTTAGCTTTTGAACCAACAATGAATTATTCTGAAAACTATTCCACATGTCTTTATAGGAAAATTACAAATGTTCAAATATTTCCATAATTTCAATTGCATTCTCTATCTACTACCTCCCTCACTCTGTCTCTCCTTCCCTCACTTTCTGCCCTTCCCTCTCTCTGCTCGGAGGCAATTTCAGGGGTGCATCCATCAGCCACGACACTCAGCAGTAACAAGGCAAACACATGCAACAACCACAGACACCCCCCACTGCACGTAGTAGCCAGGAGCGTGCGGACCAGCTGACCCTTGCTGCGTGGAAAGCCGAGGCAAAGATACCGCGGTTCGGTTCCCACGAGGCCCAGCAGGAGGTGTTGAAAGGCATGCAGGAGGAGAGAAGTAGGGGGATGCTGAGTGAGAGAGAGAGAGAGAGAGAGAGAGAGAGAGAGAGAGAGAGAGAGAGAGAGAGAGAGAGAGAGAGAGAGGAGAGAGAGAGAGAGAGGAGAGAGAGAGAGAGAGAGAGAGAGAGAGAGAGAGAGAGAGAGAGAGAGAGAGAGAGAGAGAGGAGAGAGAGAGAGAGAAAGGAGAGAGAGAGAGAGAGAGAGAGAGAGAGAGGGGAGGTGAAAGGTGTATAGTAATAGTAAGGTAAGTCATAAGTTATAATGTGATAAAGTGGTAATAATCACTGGTTTCTCAATGGCCAAAGACCAAAGGGGACAGGGGTGACAGAAGAAGCAATGGAGTGGTGACGTAAAAATGTGATCAGCTGGTAGTGATGATTTGTGTGGTAATGGTGATAATAATGGTAGTGTCGTGTGATGTAGTAGGAGTCTCATAGTACACTGGGACATACACGCAACACCTTACAAACACACGCATTACATTTACATCCACACCCACGTCTTCCTGCCATACATACAGTCATACCATATGATGCTATGAAGTAAGTTGTACCTACAAGTCGGTCGCCACCAGAAGGCAGGAACGTCGCCTCGTACACTGGCTTGGCAACTAACCCCGCCTGACCTCACAAACCTCTGTGACTGGCTAGGACGAGGGCGACCAGAGGTGAGGCCACCAATACAGGCTTCACACCCGCCAACTACTGCTATGTTCCTTGACCACAGCAAAATAACTGTTCTTCGATATTCAATTCCTCGTATATCATGAATGCAGGTCCCAATTGCACACACACACACCCATGTTTAATGCTTCATTCTCCTTTAGTGAATTACAGTCTACGAACTTTAGTAAAAGTATGTAATATAACAACATTCAACTATTTTCCAGTTTCTCTCACTCACCTTCAGCATTCCTTAAGGAAAACAAGAGAGAGAAAAAAAAAAAGGCGGTAAATATTTCCTAAAGTTTCTACTCCTATGAAACAGAAGACCAAAGGCAGGGAAGTCCAGGCACACCATTCATCATTCTCTACACCACGGGGAGACAAAAGCTTTTAATCAATGTAATGTTTGAAATATAATGTATAGCCATAAACACTACGTCAACTCCATCAGCCTCTCTCAAGGTAACTGGCTGGCTGGCTGGCTGGCCTCTCTTTAGCCTCTCTTAGTCTTCCACTATGCACCACCAGATTCCTTTACCATGACCCATTGGACACTGAACCCCTCTCCGTCTGCGTCTGCGTCTGTGTGTGTGTGTGTGTGTGTGTGTGTGTGTGTGTGTGTGTGTGTGTGTGTGTGTGTGTGTGTGTGTGTGTGTGGTGAAAGTGGCAATGCGGAAGAAGTATAAAGTCGGTGCTTGGGAGCAAAAGAGTCGCCGAAGAGGTAGTCAGGGTGGCGATGTCGAAAATTTACGACCAGTTTCTCCTTGGAAGACACAATAAGGAGGAAAGTAAAGAGGCGAGATGGCCGTCTGTATACGCAATCTATGTGTGACTCTGACCACGGCCACTATAAAGGCTACAGCATCGACTATACCTATTACATTTTTATACCTCTTTCAGTATTGTAATCGTTCTCCTCCACCTCTCCTATTCCTCTTCTTCCTTCTATTACTACTATTACTATTACTACTATTTATACTACTACTGTACTACTATTGCTATACACCTCTCCCATTCCAAAACATACAAAGTGTTATATAAATAAATATATATGGAAAGTCTAGCAAAACTAAACATAACAGGACATAAATAATATATAAGAAATTTTAACTATCTTTTAACTACTTACTTAACGTTCATTTTTATTTTTATTTCTATTTTTTAATCGACACCCGCCATGCTAAGACTTACCCACATACAGACTTTAGCCTGACAACTACTGGTTTACCTCGACGGCTTCATAACTACGCTTACAGTTGAGTATGTCAGTGATCCATAGCGGTCCAGCTCACTCTATCCCATACATACCCTTCACCCTCCTCAATGTTTAATCCTCTGTAATCTAAAGCGTCCTTAACACTATCTGTCTTTCATCCCTTTCTCTTTTTTTCAATCTTTCATGACTATTTTGTATTTTTCTTTTTCCCATATACCTTTTATTCTCCTTATGTAGTTGATTTTTTTTAGCTCTCTGTGACTTGCTATTTCCAAAAAAAAACTAGGCTACGAGAAACTCTAATTACATGCAAGGAAATTAACATTAGAGACTTAAAAAGCAATACAAAAAAGAATAACTAATTTAAATGTGATATATTTGTGCATTACAAAAAACATAAGGAAATGGTTACAATGAATATCCCGAGGAAGATTTATGGGGTTTACGGAAGGTGATCCGCGATAGGATAAGGTAATGCATGAGTTGCCGTGCTTAAAGGTAGTGTGATAGGAGAGAAAGTGTACTTGTGGTAGTATTGAACAGGCAGAGAAATTGGAAGGTAACAAGGATAGTAGGAGGAAAAAATACACGCAAAGCTGAAGGTGAGAGGAAGGTAAAAGGACGTGGTGTGTGATATGGTGAGTGACTAGGTAAGAAAGCGTGGAATGACAGTGACGGTAGATAAACTATAGAATATTGGTGGTGGTGGTGGTGGTGGTGGTGGTGGTGGTGGTGGTGGTGGTGGTGGTGGTGGTGGTGGTGGTGGTGGTGGTGGTGGTGGTGGTGGTGGTGATGTTTGACTTCCTTGTGGTTCGTTTTACTGAATGACCTCTCCTCCATTTTCTATTCTCACATATTACTTAAATTTCTGCTTTAAGGACTTTTCCCACCTTACTTAGTGCAAAAATCGGCGTAAATAGTGTATTTCTGATTTCTCTGAACATTTATAAATAAATAATAAATCAATTAAAGTTTGACAAGGCCTCCAGAAGAGACAATTTTTTTTTCGTTATATCTCGTAGACTCTGTTATACTAAAGACAACTCTAGTGACTGTTTGACACGTATTGCTTAGTGTTATACTTGGAATACTTAGTGCAATACCGGCTACTTATAATAGTTGAAGCCAAATTGACGTTTCTTTCAACATATCCCAGTGCTGGCGAATAACACGTACCACATGAATTTAAAACGACTTATCATGAGGCAGAGAGTAAGGAGTTGTGGATTATACCTACGTAGGCATGAGTTGCTAAGAATACCAATACCAATATTATATCCTCCACCAAGCCACGATTACTTATGTTCACACTCCTAAGTCGAATTAACTTTACATTAATACTTATATTCAACGCCATATTATATTAACTTTTACTTCTACAGACTTTTTTCACATATTTTTTTTTTTTTCAAACCTTTTTGTTACATTGTCATACCGACGCTTACACAGA
>JAXIVD010006346.1:22500-24352 GCA_036785275.1 Cancer borealis
TCATGCCTCGGAACACACAAAAAAATAAATAAAAGAAATTAAATAAAAACACAGAAAACTATGTCTGTGTTGAACGTGTGTTGTTCGCGTTCTGGTTTGCTCCTAATTGTCCAGCATTGGTTGGTCACTCCATTTACTTCAAGGCCAAGCTGTCACCGAATGATATTATATATTTTGCGAATAATTTGCGTAACTAGTGGTGGTGGTGGCGAATAATTGCGTAACTAGTGGTGGTTGGTGGTGGTGGTGGTGGTGAGTGGTGGTGGTGGTGTGGTGGTGTAGTGGAAGTAGTAGTAGTAGTAGTAGTTATGGTAGTAGTAGTAGTAGTAGTAGTAGTAGTAGTAGTAGTAGTAGTAGTAGTAGTAGTAGTAGTAGTAGTAGTAGTAATAGTATAAGTAATTGTTGCTGTTGTATAATGTATATGACTCATACTGATATAAACAATGGCAATTACGATGAAATTCAGTCATTATGTGATGATGAATGTGCTGCCCGTAGATTAATTCTTACTAATTTGATATTTCACATTTATTGCAACTCCTTGTGTAACTATTAGTAGACTTCCTCAAGATACTCCTATGGCCTTCTATATATACATACCTTTCTCGCGATTGATTAAATAATCCCCCGTACTAGATATTTATACACCATATAGTTCTGCTAGGGGAGCGCTACCTCTCTCACCAAGAAGCTGCCGTGAGCCAGAATCGAACCTGCAACCTTTAGGCCACAAGCCGAGCACAATACCAGAGAGAGGGCCGCCCAGCCCCGTCTCGCTTAGTTTCACCCATGTTATGTCGCAGGTAAGGTAAGTGGATATTATTCCCTTGGGGGTGTTAGCATATGAAACTGGCTGGTGTGGGTAGCGTGGTGTGGTATTTGCAGTGGGTGAATGAGTATTGTGTTGTGACGTGAGTGGTGCATTGTGGTGGCAGTGGTGAGGTAGCAATCATGAGGCAAAGACTTAGCGGCTCCCTGGGACAAGGTTACAACGTTAGCAGGCGTGTTTCCCATCGTCTGAAGAGACAGTAACATATCAACAACAATGTCCTGCGATCAAAGCAAAGGAAGAAAAAGATTACTAGCCACTGATCCTTATTTAGCCGGCCACACCAAGAATGCAAGCAACTCAATGCAACGACGGAGGCAAAGTGTAAAAATGTTATAGCGATATGTGCCGTTGCATCTGTGTGTGTGTGTAGTGTGTGTGTGTGTGTGTGTGTGTGTGTGGGTGTGTGTGAGTGTGTGTTTGTGTGTGTGTTGTTGTGTGTGTGTGTGTGTGTATGTGCGTGTGTGGTGTATGTGTTTGTGTTTGTGTGTATGAGTGTGTGCTTTCGTATGGTATAAGCGAGTGCGTACGTGCATTGCAAAAATCAAAGCTTCCCTCCTGCTAGTACATGTTTTTGCATAGCGAACAGATTAGCATGAGGGTGTGCACTGCGCCGGGGGTAAGACAAAACACATGAACACACCCAGCCAAATAAACGCCCCCATCACCACCAGCGTGTGTGCTTGATAACCAATTGGGCCAAACACAAATGAACCCTCTAGTTACAATGGAGCTGTGAGCCCTTCAGGATCTTATGAGTTTGGTCACAAGCAAAATATGTCAATTAAGCCGAAGGCCCCATAAAACACGGCCACCTCGTTAGCATGGGCCTCAGGGTGCTAATAACGTCATATCTCTCATTAATTGACGCCCGAGTACCTAGCAAGTCTCTCCCCCCGGCGGCCGTGGGAGCCGACCAGCCGCGGCTTTGGTGGCACCGACTGAAGAGATTTTTGAATACTGATGTTGGTTGTTTTTTTTTTTTTTTTTTTTTTTTTCTCTCTCTCTCTCTCATCTCGTCAG
>JAXIVD010006347.1:0-24347 GCA_036785275.1 Cancer borealis
GTGTTAGGTCAGGTGAAGTTGTGAATGCCAGGACTTACTACACTACCTTCGGATTTCGTGTCTATCTGACCTTCGATAGCTGTTCAAACTCTCTCTCTCCTCTCCCTCTCTCCCTCCTCTCATCTCTCTCTGCTCTCTCTCCTCTTCTCTCCTCTCTCCGTCCTCTCTCCTCTCCTCTCTCTCTCTCTCTCTCTCTCCTCTCTCTCTCTCTCTCTCTCTCTCTCCTCTCTCTCTCTCTCTCTCTCTCTCTCTCTCTCTCTCTCTCTCTCTCTCTCTCTCTCTTTATTTTCTTTCTTTCCTTTATTACTATTGTTTCTCCTTTTTCTTTCCTTTCTTCCTTTCCCCTTCTTTTTTTCTTTTTTTTTTTATCTATTATATCTTTCTTTTCTTCATTTTTCTCTCGTATGATAACAAAAATAAAAAAATAAGAAGAAAATAATCCATTTCTATATTACAGTCAAAATATTAATAATAAAAAAAACAAAAATAACGTAATATTATCACTTTTTGAAATCTTCCCCCATTTTTTTTTATCAGGGGAAAATATTACGAAAGAAAAAGAAGGGAAATCTATAGAGTAAAGTGTTAACTATAGAAGGAATTTATGGGATCGGATTGCATAAAAGTCCGGAAGTTTTTGAGGTTTGAGTCACTATAAAGGATTGGTTCACTGTTTCATAACGAGACATCAATACCTAACGCGCTTCACTTGTTATTCGAGAAGCAGTAAGGGTTTTGAAAAAGATAATGATAGCAACTCGTTTGATAGTTTCTCATTGGTTTGTTAATTTAATTATTATTACGAAAGTTTTATTTTTTTATTATTAGGAATACTTTATTATATTATTTAGATCACTTTATTCTATCATTGGGAACACACTTAGTTAGAAAGGTATATATATAGTTGCTCTCCTCTCTCTCTCTCTCTCTCTCTCCTCTCTCTCTCTCTCTCCTCTCTCTCTCTCTCTCTCTCTCTCTCTCTCTCTCTCTCTCTCTCCTCTCTCTCTCTCTCTCTCTCTCTCTCCTCTCTCTCTCTCTCTCTCTCTCTCTCTCTCTCTCTCTCTCCTCTCTCTCTCTCTCTCTCTCTCTCCATCAGTTACTTAAATGTCACTCGTCTTAGCGCCAATACTCCACAATGAACTCACTCACAAACACATAATTATAACAACTTTCTATTTTCACAATCAAACTCAATCCAACCTTAATTATAACTCACCTTTTTATTCATCCCATTAACCTTACCTGTTCGTAATCTCATTAATTAAGTCTCACTATTAAAAAAAAAAAAAGCCATCCAAATGATACTAGAAAAATGAATGCAAGTAAATATATAATCAAAATGAGATAGAAAAATATATAGATAGATAGACAGATAGATAGATAGATAGACAGACATAGCTAGATAGATAGATCGATAGATAAATAACAAAACTGGAAAACAAATGAAAGTGTGTATATAATAATAAGTAATAGCAATGTGAATATTAATTAAAATATACATGTAATCAAAATAACCAAAATATAAATAAATGAAATTATATACATGATAAAAAAAAAAACATAGAAATCTTGCATCTTCTTTTGTGTTGTGGAATATATTGACTTGAATGAAAAATAAAGGAAAAGGTTGAAGGAGGGATAAAATGTACGAGTCATTATTAATTAAAAGTCGATAGTAATGGAGGTGAAAGTGATCGAGGTGTTGATGAAGCAGACAGGTGTGAGTTAATTAATGTAGATGTTGTTGACTAACTTGTAAAGGAAAGGTCGCGGGAAGGAGATAAAGAGAGAAAGAGAAGAAAAAAAAAGGATAATTGAAGGGTAAAAATAAAAATTGGAGAAAATTAGAAAGAATTACATAAATAATCTAAAAAATAAAGAAAGAATGAGAGAAAGGAATACGTAATTTCAACAGATTATTATACATTATTATTAATATTATTATTATTATTATTATTATTAATTATTATTATTATTATTATATTACTACTACTATCGAAATATACGTTTGATAAGAAAAAACTAATGTAAAACGGAAGAGAACAAATAAAAAAAAACAAGAATATATATAACAAAAATACGCTTATCAGATTAAAATTAACATACGCACAACGAACATAATAAATCCTCAACGCAAAAAAAAAAAATGAAAATACTACATTTCTCCACAAAAAAAAAAACATGAAAAGAGAAAACGATGAATATGATTATGGAACGAGAAGAAAAAAAATTATATAGAAAGAGTTTGTGAAAGTGTAAGAAGGAAGTGAAAGTTAGAGACGAGGAGGAGAAGAATAGGGAACAGAGAGAATGGGGAAGAAAGGAAGGAGAGAGAGAGGAGAGAGAACCATACAATGAGGATAAAGAATAATTACTATGATAACTATTATTGAAAGAAGAAATAAAGGAGAAAGTAAACAAAAACACAAAATCAGAGACTACAATACCATTAAAGAAAAAGAAGAAAAATACAATAGGAGGATTAAAAAAAACGAAAAAAAAAATAAAAATAAAAATAAATCATGTATAATATATAAAATAAATTACGAACTAAGCTTTTTTTATATCTATTGAAACCTATATACAACCTTTCTTAGTCCTTAACCAACCACCTCACCTACAAAAAAAATAATAATAAATACGAAAAAACTGATTTATATTCAACTTGCAACACACAGCTACATTAGGCTTCCAGTCCTATTAGTTGTTTCGTGGTAGTGACAGACGTTTTGAGGAAAGGAGAGGGAGGGAGGAGAGACGGTGGAGGGAGGGAGAAGGAGGGGAGGGGAGGAGGGACGCCTGGAGGGGGAGGGAGAGGGTGAGGTAGGGAAGGAGAAGGAGGGAAGAAGGGGAGGGAGAGGTAGGGATGAATGGATGGATGCTAGAGAGAGAGGGAGAGAAGGATGGAAGAAGGGGAGAGATAGGGAAGAAGAGACATTAGAAGAAGGAGAGAGAGAGGGAAGGAAAGAGAAAAGATAAAAGGAAAGGAAAGGGAAGGAAGGAAGAAGAATAGAAGGAAAAAACAGTAGAGGAAGGGAAGGAGAACATGATAAAGGGATGGGAGGGGGAAGGAGGATAAAGGGAGGAGGGAAGGGCACTAGAGGAAGGAAACGGATGAAAGGAGGGAGGTAGTGTGTGCTGGAAGTTGATGGTGACTCCTAACTGACCTAACCTAACAATATAATGGTTCACTAATACTGGTAGGTGATATTTACGGTGTTCAATTTGTCATGTGGTAATCGGAAGTAAGGTTAATGGTGTGGAGAGGGACTAATGGGGGCTAATGGGGGTTACTAATGGGTTTGAAAGTGACGTATTGCTATTCAAGATGATTTTTTTTTTTTCAATTTTTTTAACAGTCATCTTCCAGGAATATATTAGGATAAAAAAATATATAATGATCAGATAAGAGTGAAAAATGTATGTAAATGGATGTAAAGTACGTACATACATATGACTGTTATAGGACTACACACACACACACACACACACACACACACACACACACACACAGGCTGGAAAAAGGGAAGTGAAGGGAGGAAGAGAAGATAAGTGACTGGTTTTTTTCTTGTTACTGTGTGTGTGTGTGTGTCGTGTGTGTGTGTGTGTGTGTGTGTGTGTGTGTGTGTGTGTGTGTTGTGTGTGTGTGTGTGTGTGCTGTGTGTGTGTGTGTACGTACCTGACTACATTGATAGCCTCGAGAAGAAAACATTAATCAAGCAAACGAGAGAGAGAGAGAGAGAGAGGAGAGAGAGAGAGAGAGAGAGAGAGAGAGAGAGAGAGAGAGAGAGAGAGAGAGTGAAGAGAAGAGAGAGAGAGGAGAGAGAGAGAGAGAGAGAGAGAGAGAGAGAGAGAGAGAGATGAGAGAGAGAGAGAAGAGAGAGAGAGAGAGAGAGATGAACTGAGAGAGAGAGAGAAGAGAGAGAGAGGAGAGAGAGAGAGAGAGTATAATAATAGGAGAACAAAACGATAAGGAAATAATAAAAGATAATAAAAAAAATAAATAAAACTATGAATACTAAAGGAAATAATTGTGTATATATAAAACAAAATTTAAACAATTATATATAGAGACAAAAAAAAAAAACGTAAGTATAGGAATCAGAAGAGAAATTCGAGATGAAAGTATTAAGAGAACAAGTTAAGTAAAACCAAAAAAAAAAATAATAATAATAAATTTACTGAAAGAAAGTAGAGAGAGGAAAAAACTTGTACAACATTTAATAGCAAAGACAGAATGGTAGAAAGTGTTATAGATAGATAGAAAGAAAATAATTAAAAATATACTAGTATGTGTAAGAGAAAATGCGGAAATTATACGAAAGAAATTATGAGAGAGAGAGAGAGAGAGAGAGAGAGAGAGAGAGAGAGAGAGACATTGGTGGTGGCGATAGCGGTATAATAATAGTGGCAGAGAGAGAGTGAGAGGAGATGAAGGGTTGCAGGGACGAGTATATGTGTGTGTGTGTGTGTGTGTGTGTGTGTGTGTGTTGTGTGTGTGTGTGTGTGTGTGTGTGTGTGTGTGTGTGTGTGTGTGTGTGGGGAGTCCAAGGTGGTCTGCACTTGTAACCTTCATATGAGAGGAACTGGGAGGTGTTGGTGAAAGTAGGATCGAAGAGTACAAAATCCTTTACACACACACACACACACACAGAGTTGAGAGTTGAATGCATCTAGCTGGCCGAGGGAATGTGTGTGTGTGTGTGTGTGTGTGTGTGTGTGTGTGTGTGTGTGTATGTTTAGTGGAGAGTGAAGGAATGTTGCTATTAGGGGTGTGGTGCAGTTGTAGTAATAGTAATAATAGTAGTAGTAGTAGTAGTAGTAGTAGTAATGATTTCGTAGTAAAAGTTGGTAATTTTGATATTGTAATCGTTGCCTTATTTTTATTATTAGGATACGTAAAGTCTTTCAAATATTAAAATAATTACAACAGCATAAGACAGGAATTAAAATATATTATAATTTACCTGTATGTTGCGATTTTCAAAGTTAGGAAGGAAGGAAGGGAAGGATTGTTAGTTAAAGAAAGAAGGGAAGGAATGTTGGTTGAAGGAGGAAGGAAGGGAAAAAAAAGTTGAGTCATAAATGCGTCTTGAACTTGAGACAAAAAGAGCAATGTTTGGTTACGGAAGGAAGGAAAATGACAAGTGGATTGATTCAAGGGAGGAGCAAACAAGGGAAACTTAGCCAGAGGAAATAGAAAGATAAATAAATAAAATATAAAGGTGTGTTAGGAGGGGAGAGGAGAGGTGTGGCTGGCGAAGGGGAGAGAGAACAGGAAATAAGTGGAAATAGATTGACAGGGATGCTTGTATGATGAAATGGTTGGACTCTGTGTGTGTGTGTGTGTGTGTGTGTGTGTGTGTGTGTGTGTGTGTGTGTGTGTGTGTGAGGGGGGGGGGGGGGGGTTGCTAGGGGAGAACACACACACACACACACACACAGACACAGAGTAAGAATGCTTAGGAAATACAGCATACCACGAAACAACTACGTAAGAACACACACACACACACACATACAAGATCACACACACACACACCCAAAACTAACCAACAAACATCCATTCTACATTATTCTAAATACAAATAATGCAAACAAAACTAATATCTCCCTCCTTTCATAATATAACAATGACAGTCTCTCCCCTCACACTCCCACCCTCACCTAGACTCTCATTACCTCATGCACTCAACTCACTCACTCACGTTTACAGATCAACACCCACACACACACACTCATCTTCCCTTCACTCACAACACCCATAACGCACACCTTCCCTTCCCCCTTCACTCACTTTCCTTCCCTTCCCCCTTCATTCACAACACACACATTCACCTTCCCTTCCTCCTTCACTCTCCCCCACACAGCATCACTCTTATCAGCACTCACAGGATGACCCCGGAAGAAGCTCCTCCACCCTGCCTCCCTCTCCCCACACCCTGTTACCCTGCCCTCCCCTAGCCTGTTACCCTATCCCCCCCCCACACCCTGTTTCCCTGCCCCCCTCCCTACCCTGTTATCCCCCATCCCACACCCTGTTACCCTGCCAGCCAGCCGTGTTATAACCATGATTACCCTGCACACACTAATGCTTGTCTCCCTTCCTGCCACTTAGTTCGGTGCCTCCCTAATGTGTAATTTGATTTATTTATTTTTTCTTATTAATAATTACGGTAGTTATTGAAATGTTTTTGACTAATATTTGTAACAATGATAATAATAATAATAATAATAATACTTAGCAGCTTTCAGTAGGATAATAATAATAAAAGAAATTAGATATTACATAGATATTGGTTCATTTTCAAAAATATTACCATTTCATAAACATATATATAACATTTTAATGATTTTTTTTTTTTTTTTTTACAGAGAAGTGTTGTTGCTGTGTCTCAAGAAAGAAAGAAAGAAGCAGACAAGCACCTCTGACCCACCTACCAACACACACACACACACACACACACACACACATGAAGCACACCACATCAAAAGGTATGTAGTGTCAAATCTATATTGTTTTTTCATCATATTTTCCTTCCTTTCAAACACCTAAGTAGTCATTTTAATAGTTCACCATCCACACAGGTGCCATTGTACTATTCAAGGTCAGGTAAGTATTTCAAACCTTATATTTTCCTTCACATAATTAGTCTCACACTTTCAAGTTAACAATATTTTCCGTGGATATTAAACAATTTTTTTGTCACATTTCCAGTTATAATATTTTCCGTGTAAATAAACCTTTTTTATATTATTTATTTATATATTTTTTTTGTACGTCATCACCTCACTCAGAGATAAATGACCAGAAAATTAGGAAATAACCTTCGAGCCTAACATTGAATCAAGTATTTTTTAGATCACATTACTGAGGTTGAAGGTTACACACACACACACACACACACACACACACACACACACACACACACACACACACACACACACACACACACACACACACACACCATCCCTTATCTAGACTGATGTACCATTACCCACTAACCCATAATAATGAATATCCTTCCCCCCCTTACCCTTTACCCTCCCTTACCCCTCACCCTCCTCCACAATGATGCAAACTGTCCTTGTCTATAATACTTCACCCACCCCTCTCGCCCCTCATCCCTTACCCCTTATACTTCCCCCTCACCCCCTCCACTACCTCCTGTAGCGGTAGCGTTTGAAGTGGAACCAAAGCTGGAATATATTGTTGTGGAACTGGCAGCGGAATCCTCTCTTGTACGAATATTCCCACTCACGATTCACGATCTTGAACGCGATGGCCTCGTAGGGCGGCCCGGCGGTGAACTTAAGCAGAGCAAAGTCCCGGTTGTCACTGCAAGGGATGAGTTCGTACTGCGGTGTTTTGGACTTGTCGATAAGGTCAGGGTAGAAGATGTTAAATTTGTATCCCTGTACGATCTTAGGTGGCGGGTTGTCCATGTCGTAGTGAGTCTGGTTGTATTTGTTCCACTCGAAGCCGGTGTGGACGCGGTTGAAGTAGCGAGGTTTGCGCGGCCGGTACTTGTCTGACCATAGGAAGTGTTGAGGATCAAGCCGAGCCTCCACGCTGAACTGGGCCTCCTCACTGGCAAGGGAAGGAAGGGAATGGTGGTGAGCCAGGGAAGGAGGGAAGGATTAGAACAGGGATGAGCCAGGGAAGGAAGGGAAGGAAGAGGGGATGGATTGTAACTTAAGGAACGTTAAGATTGGAACATTGTTGATTTAGTATAATACAGTTTCATTAAGGGAGTTATTAAGACTTAGTCATGTTAACTTGAATCTCAGGTCATTGTAGGGTAAGGAGAGACTGATTAACTACCAGTAACCCAAGTAGACCAGGTAGTAATTCTAACCAAACATGATGTGGATTAAAAACACACAAACACACCCCCCCACACACACACACACACCCACCTTGTCATCGCCCGTTGAGCCTCCCTCTGCATCACCTTCTCCTCTGCCGTCAGTACACTCTCCACGGCCTGCCCAGCGCCCACCACCCGCTGCCGTGCCCAGGCCAGACGCTGGGTATCCTCGGCCTCATCCACCACCACCGTGCCCGGCTCTAGCTTGTTGGACTGGAAGAGGCGAGGGGAGTAGCGGCCTGAGGTGTAGGCGGCGAGGGAGGCTGTGATGGCGGAGTCTCCTTCACAAGCTAACTCCCATTCCTCCTCCTTGGATTTCTCGGCCGCCTCCTTAGATTTCTTTGCTGCTTCTTCTTCCTTCAATTTCTCTGCTGCTGCCTCCTCCTCCTCCTCTTTGTTCTCCTCCTCTTTACTAGCTTCCTCTTCCTCTTTCTCCTTCTCCTCTTCCCCGGATGACTCCTTCTCTTCCTCTTCTGCTGCTGCTGCTGCTGCTGACGCCTCCTTCTCTTCCTCTTCCTTGTCTGACATTTCTTCTTCACGGGTCTCTGTTTCTGTCTGTTTCTCCTCCTCCTCCTTCTCCTTCTCCTCTTCCTCCTTCTCAGAGTCCTCTTGCCTCCTGTAAGGAATGAAAGGAGTAATGAGGTGCTCTCTCTCTCTCTCTCTCTCTCTCTCTCTCTCTCTCTCTCTCTCTCTCTCTCTCTCTCTCTCTCTCTCTCTCTCTCTCTCTCTCTCTCTCTCTCTCTCTCTCTCTCTCTCTCTCTCTCTCTCTCTCTCTCTCTCTCTCTCTCTCTCTCTCTCTCTCTCTCTCTCTCTCTCTCTCTCTCTCTCTCTCTCTCTCTCTCTCTCTCTCTCTCTCTCGACCCACAGACCCACAGACCCACAGACCCACAGACCCACAGACCCACAGACCCACAGACCCACAGACCCACAGGATGTCCCCCACAGGATGTTTACGAACCACAGTCAAGACTCACCACAGCCTCCCTTCTCTCCTTCTCTCACTTACCTTTCTTCTGGCACTGGCACCTCCATTGGCATAGGTATTGGCACTGGTAGACTCTCCTCTTCACTCATAGCTTCCTCCTTCACCTCCGCCGCTGCAGCACGTTCAAGTTCCTGTTGGTAGCGCTTCTGGCATTCTTCCTCCTCCTCCTCCTCCTCCTTGACACCTTGTTCTGCCTTGAGTATCTCCAGTTTCTTCCTTAGGTTGTCTCTGTGTCTCTCCCTCAGTCTGGCCCGAGCCTGGTGAGCTGGAATGGTGATTGTATAAATGTAAGGTTTGTAAAAAAAATAATAAATAAATAAATAAAACTAGGTTTGTTATCTTCAAAAAGTGTAGAATTAAATCATCTTTGTGTCTGTGATGTGATTTGGGGAGTTGAAAGTTATAAATAAAATAAATAACAGTAGTATGTATATTCTATTCTTTCCCTGGACCCTAAGTATATGTATAAATAACTTCCCATCGAATGTGGATACTGCCTCCCCTACCCTACCTATACATACACTTTCAGCCACTCGTAACCTAACTCAAATCTACCTCAACACCTACGCCATATGATAATGCCTAAAAATAGTTATAAATAATACTATACACCTAAGAAAAATAGTTATGTAATGCCTGTACATAGTCTAATCTACCTAAAAAGTTGAATAATTCCTAATAATAGTCTAAAATACCACACACCACCACCATCCCTACACCACCACACTACCACATCCTCCTTACCCCTGAGCTGTGATAGAAGGGACTCCCAGTAGCCTATATCCAGTCCTGTGGTGGGACCGGCAAGCTTAGACTCAATGTTCCGCTGCAGCTGGTTCAGTTCCGCCACAGATTTGTTCATGAAGACGTTAGACACATCCGAGGCGACGGCTGCGTGGATGCCCTGCCGGTGGTGTGCCGAGAGGTCAAGCGAGGTCACGTCTCTCTGTCTGAGGCGGCGCAGCTCATCTTGGACTATGGTGGTGAGGTCATTCCAGTAACTCTGATTGACGTCCTGTTTAGGGAAAGATGAAGATGATGAGTGAGGAAGCAGAGTGATGAAGGTGAGGAAGGTGAGTTATAAAGGAGATGAAGGTGATGAGTGATGAAGGTGAGGAAGGTGAGTGAAAAAAGGAGATGAGTATTGGTGATGAGGTTAGGAAATGAGAAATAGAAATATACAAAAGGTTCATGTTACTTATAATGAGAAAATTACACAAAAAAAAAAGAAAAAAAGTGACAAATGAAAATGAAGTAAAAAAAAAAAAAAAAAAAAAAAAAAAAAAAAAAGTCGAATGAAAATGAAGTAAAAAAAAAAAAAAAAAAAAAGTGACTCATAGATACTGTAGTTACATAATCATGAGTCTATAGAGATACAGAATACATACAAGAATAAAATACAGTAAGTACATAATCAACAATACATACACACACAAAAACTTAACCTACAGTCAACACATTAACAAAATTTCAAAAACCACCACCACCACCACACTCACCTCCTTCTCCAGCTGCATGTACACCCTGATATCCTCGAGTAAGTCCTCAAGGTCGACCAGGGTGAGTCCAGTCAAGTGTGTGTACGGTTCATGCATATCCACAGCACTCACATCACCCTCGGAGCTCACGTACTGGGCTAGGAGGTCGATAGGCTTGGCTCTACTGTCCTGAATGCGGATTTGTGAGCGTAGCCTGGGGGTGTGTGCGCATAAGTGTGTAAGTATGGGCACAGTCATGGTTTAGGAAATATATTAAATGATGATAAATAGTTAATTGTTTTTATTATTTTGTTAACTTTCTGTGTGTGTGTGTGTGTGTGTGTGTGTGTGTGTGTGTGTAAGTATGGACACAGTCATAGTTTGGGAGGTTAAAATAAGTATAGGATTTAATAGAATAAAATAAATAGTAAATCATCTCTTATTATATAATCAACCTTATGTATGTATGTATGTATGTATGTATGTAATGTATAAGTGTAAGTATAAATACAGTACAATTTGGGAAGGTTTAAACAAGTATGGAATCTATAATACAAATAAAATAAACAGTAAATCATCTATTAATTCCAAGTGTGAGATACAACAATAAAAAGGTCAACAGTACATCATCTATAATCTCTCCCTTACCTTGCTTGCTCGAGTTGAAACTGATCCTCCTGCCTTGAAAACTGTGAGAACTGAGCTGCCTCCCTCTGCCTCTGCTCCAGCTCCATCATCTTCTCTCTTTCTTGTCTCTCTAACTCCCTCTCCTGCCGCCTCTTCTTCACCTTCTCAAGCTCCATCCGGTTCTCATCCATCTTGGCGCGGCTCCTCTTCTCTATGTCCTCTCTGAAGGTACGGGTGTGGGTGAGGACGGGTGTGTTAGGGGATGTGTATATATATTTTTTTGTTTTGTTTTTTGAGTTTAAATATGGTGGGTGAAGAGCAGTTAGATAAGTGTTATTTGTTGTTATTTATATTTTTTGTTTAGTTAATCCTTAAATATAAAAAAGAATGCAAAGAGAAATAGTGGAATTATCTAGTGATTTGTCTCTTTCTTTCTTTCTAACAAGACGCTATTAATTATAACTTAATTAGTTTAAAAGTTACAGTCTACACAAATGACCTTCTATCTACCTGACTTTCTTTTTTTAATATACACCAAACAAACAAACAAACAAACAAACAAATAAAAAGAAAACAATCACACTTGTTGCCAGACCCTGTAAACAAAACAGTAAGAGAAACAGATATAAAAATAAAACTATAGCTGTGTGTGTGTGTGTGTGTGTGCGCGTTCACCTCCCGTCACATTGGCCTTTAAGTCTGTGATGTAAATTAATCCGTTACGCCAGGACCCAAAACCACTGTGATATCTAAGTTTCCACAGTTTCCCTTCCCTACATTACCCAAGCTATCCATCCAACTATCTTCATTACGGATCAAACTCAGGCCAGCGGATTGGTAGTTAGACTGAGACACTGACGCGGCCTCACACACCCAGGGGATATAGGGACAGGGGCAGGGAAGGAGGGTGGAGGTCCTATTTACCTTGTGAGTTCAGTGAGTCCTTCCTTCTCTAGTTTTTTCTTCCATACAAAGGTGTCTAGGAGGTTGTTGTCACCGTAAGGATTGTCTGCGTTGGTGAAGTGGAGATACTCGCTGTCCCAACCCATCTTCTCCTTCCTCTTCCTCTCCTTGGCTTCCTAGGGGGTGGAGGAGGGAGTGAAGTTAGGTTAGGAAGGAAGAATGAGGTGGTGAGGTTAGGAAGAGGAGTGTAGAATGAGATGAGGTTAGGTTAGGTTAGGAAGGAGAGTGATGAGGTGAGGTTAGGTTAGGAAGGAAGAATGAGGTGGTGAGGTTAGGAAGAGGAGTGTAGAATGAGGAGATGAGGTTAGGTTAGGTTAGGAAGGGGAGTGAGGTTAGGTTAGGTTAGGAGTGTAGAATGAAAAGATTAGGAGGAGTGAGGTTAGGTTAGGTTAGGAAGAGAAAGGAAGGAGGTTAAGTTAGGAATGAGTGAGATAATAATAACAATAATAATAACAACAATAACAATAATAATAATAATAATAATAATAATAATAATAACAATAACACTAATAATCACCTTCTTCTGTAATCTCCTGAGCCTCTTCTCAGCTGGAGTCTCAAGTAGCTTCTTATGTTTCTTAAGTGTGATCTTATCCTTGACCACCTTCGCCCTCTCCTCCTGAAGCCGCTGAAGGAAGGTCATCTCCCCCCCTCCCTCCGAGTCGCTCTCAGAGCTCAAGGACGAGGTCGAGGAGGAGGTGTATTTCCTCTCCTTCCCATGTTTCTTCTTTTTATTTTTTTCCTTTTTTTTCTTCTTTCTTTCCTTGCTGTGCTTGGTGAGGTGTGTCTCCCCTGAGGTCGACCTTGAGTTGGGTCGCTGGTGTCCCCGGTGGTCCTCTGGGGAGTGTGTCAAGGGTCTGCCGCGCCCTCTCGAGTGTGACCCTTCCCTCATCCTTGAAGACATGCTTGGTTTACGCTCCCTCGAGTATGATGTTTCTCTCTCCCTCGAGGGTGACTCATACTTCCTCTCTCTTCTCTCCTTTGAGTGTGATCTTTTATCTCTTCTTTCCCTCGAGTGCGACCTTTGTTTCTTGTCCCTTGAGTGCGATCTCCTCTCTCTTCCTCCCATCAAGTGCGACCATTTCTCTCTTCTTTCCATCGAGTGTGACGTCTCTCTTTCCCTCCTCATCCTATCCCTCGAGGGTGACCTGCTCTCTCTTTTTTCCTTTGAGTGCGATCTTTTCTCTTTTCTTTCCTTTGAGTGCGACCTTTTCTCTCTTCTTTCCTTTGAGTGGGACCTCCTATCTTTCCTTTCTCTCGAGTGCGACCTTTGTTTCTTGTCCCTCGAGTGTGATCTTTTCTCTCTTCCTCCCATCAAGTGCGACCATTTCTTTCTTCTCTCCCTCGAGTGTGACGTCTCTCTCTCCCTCGAGGGTGACTTGCTCTCCTTCACCCTTTCTCTCGAGGATGACCTGCTCTCCTCACTTTCTGCTGAGCTTGAGGCCGACCTTTCTGGTGACCCCTCTTCACTACTCTCCTCTTCACTTGACCTTGACTCTGACCTTTCCTTCCTGGTGACCTTATCTATTGACTTTGACCTTGATTTCTTGAACTTATCTCTTGATCTTGACCGCCTGACCTCTCTTGGCCTCTGAATTCTATCCCTTGACTTTGACCTCTTGACCTTATCTCTTGACCTCGACTCTGACCTTTCCCTCCTGCTGACCTTATCTCTTGACCTCGACTCTGACCTTTCCCTCCTGCTGACCTTATCTCTTGACCTCGACTCTGACCTTTCCCTCCTGCTGACCTTATCTCTTGACCTCGACTCTGACCTTTCCCTCCTGCTGACCTTATCTCTTGACCTCGACTCTGATCTTTCCCTCCTGCTGATCTTATCTCTTGAACTTGACTCCTGAATTGTATCCCTTGACCTCTTGACCTTATCTCTTGATCTTGACCTCTTCCTGACCTTCTCTCTTGATCTTGACCTCCTCCTGACCTTCTCCCTCGATCTTGACCTTATGTCCCTTGATGGTGACCTCTTGACCTTATCCCTTGATCTTGACCTCCTCCTGACCTTATCTCCATGGCCGTCCCTCATCAGTGACCCATTCCGGTGCCTTTGTCGTGACCTTGACCTGCGCTCTCGTGATCCCATGGTGCTGGAGGTCAAACTTCACCCCTGGAAAAGGTCAAACGTGGTATTGATAAAGACAAACTACAAAAAAGGTCATTGATTAGAACATAAACTAGAAAAAAAAGTAATTAATTAGAACAAATTATATAAAAAAAAGTTCAATAATAAGAACATAAACTACACAAAAGTTCAATTATAAGAACAAACTACCAAAAAAATTTCAATAACAATAACAAACTACATAGAGAAGGTCATATGAAGAGGCTGGCCAGGGTGTGTAGGAGTGTAGGTGAGTTAATAATATCTATAACAACAACATAACAATAAAAGGAAGCTACATCTATCCTGACTACTGATCATAACAACTTTTCCTACATCACCCTTATTAAACCCTTTCTAACACTTAAATACTTCAAACAGATCTCCTCTTACTCTACGTCGCCCCAGTGAGTACAATTTCATTTTTAATCTCCTTTCATAACTAAAATTGCAAATCCCTTCTATCATTTTGGTCATCCTTCTCTCCACTGACTTACATCCATTCTATAATACTTGGACCAAAACTGCACTGCATAGTCGAGGTGAGGTCTGACTAACGCTAAATACAACTTCAAAATAACCTCACTACTTCTACTTTTAATACTTCTGCCAATTAATCCTAACAACCTATTAGCTACATCTGATAGACCTAATTAAACTCTACAACTGTCATTATGAATATTTGTTCTAAGACTAATAATAATGCAGTAAAACAAAACTGTATCTTTTATCCAAATCATAACTTTCCTCCTCATTTTCTCGCAAGCTATTAGAGATATTGGAAATATCATTGCAGCATCTGATAGACCTAATTAAACTATCATATCCTATTAATTTGTTATGGATGGAGATTAACTCTACACTAAAAATACTGCAATAGATATTTTAAGGAAAATAATGAACATTTGGAGGCCTTGGCACCCATGAAAGTGTGGCTAAATGATGTTGATTACGTATATACATAAGAAATAATAAAATATAAATATATATATATATATATATATATATATATATATATATATATATATATATTTATATATATATATATTTATATATATATATATATATATATATATATATATATATATATATATATATATACATATACATATATATATATATATATATATATATATATATATATATATATATATATATATATATATATATATGCTTTAAAAAAAAGAAAAAAAGAATTCTTAAATTTCAACACAGCCGTTTGTTGCATTTGGTGGATATCTATCTCATGAAAAATATTTGTTTACTAAAAAAATTATACCATTAAATAAAACATATTTGCATCTAATTTAAAACCCTAATTGAAAAGGTTGCTTTTTCTATTAATTGGTGGTTTTATAAGGAATATCTGATATATTTTTCATCAACATTAGTGAAGTATTAAATCTAATAAAGTTTCTGTTGAAATGACCTGCAACTTTGCTAAAAGTATTATATTAGTTTTATGTACAACATAATCTAAAAACATCAAAATCTATTGGCAAATAAATTTTTTTTATCCCAGAATAGAAAAATATGACGGAAATACACTATAGATTGAGATCAATTTTACAAATCCATGAGTTTGTATGATTACTAAACGTGTTGTAAGGTTTAGTTATGAACTGTTTTAAGGTGTAAGTAAGAGTCATTACAAGAATATACTTGGAAGTTAAGAATATATATATTTGTTAGAGTCAGGCAGGAGCCTCGTGTTGTGTTGAATGTTGTTGTGTAAATGACTATAACTACAAAATAAATTAATATATATATATATATATATATATATATATATATATATATATATATATATATATATATATATATATAGTGTAAGGCTATTACTACGTTCATTGTAGCCACTCTAGAGGGCCACGCTGCATAACTACTACTGGTACAATGTGGATGTGAATATGAAATGGTACACACTATACACACTGTACTCAACACATCTGTCAAGGTTTGAGGCGGTGATCACCATTACAACAAAATATACCATGTATGTGGCAATGCGAAAAAAAAACAATTAAGATGAAATGCCTAACTTTTGGGTTACAAAATATAAAGTTTAAATAACTTAATCAAACCTAACTTAATCTAACTTAACCAAACCTAACCTAACTTAACTTGACATGCGTGGGTGTAATCTACCTGGACTGTAAGAAAGCATTTGACCGAGTACCCGACAAAGGGCTGGTCACCAAGCATATACATAGTGTACATAGTGTACTCAACACATCTGTGAAGGTTTCAGGCGGTGCTCGTTATTATAATCAAATATAGGCCTTAATATGGCAATCCAGAAAAAATCTAGGATAAAATGCCTAACTTTTGGGTAATATAATATAAAAAGCTTATATAACCGAACCAAACCGTACATAACAAAACCTAACATAACCTTATTTAACCATAACATAACGTAACCATAACCTAACATAACATCACGTTGAGAAATAAGAACACAAACAAACACGCATAAACACACACACACACAAACATGGTTATAACGACACCATTAACAAAACCTTCCACACACCTGCCTTACCTGCCTCACCTTAAGCTTCTCATACACACACCTGCTCGTTCTTCCAAGTGTGAGCTGCGTATATAAGGCTTGAGTTGTTGTTTTGTGTGTAATATGTTTCTTCGTAGCAGCCTGAACGTTGTGATGCTGTGATCTTGATCTTGTTTTCAGTTCAGTTCAGTTGGTGGTCGGGGAGATTCCCTTTGCAACGGTCTCCCCTTTTCAATATCTTCTTTTATCTTGTAGTTCCGTTTGTTTTTTCTTAAATCCTATTAATGTTTTTCAATTCTTTGTACCTACACCACTTAGTCCTGTATACTTTTCTTTCTCTCCTTTTCTCTTACTTTCCAAAACTCATGAATTATTCTTTTCACTTCCTCTTTATTAGTCTTTGGTCCTTTGGCCCTTGTGGCTAACAACCACTAATCCAGGCATTCGCCTCCTTTTTATTCTCTGACGTTTCTTTTCTGGTGCGCTGAGCTAGTTCCCAATCACCACCACCTTGCCTCTGGTGTCCCTAGAGTGGGACACCAAATATCTCCTTGGAAAGGCCATAAGGCTTTACCCGGAGAGGCGTAAAGTACTCCTGGGGTTCGCTGTTCTGTGGTTCAGCCTCAACGTGGTGGACTGGTGAACGTGTGGTGTTGGACTCACACGGCATTTCTGTCCAGTGTTTTCCTGACTCAGGAAAAAGACTCTTAACTTTTGAGAATGTTCATCTTATTATATAGGTTGTAACTTTGAATAATGTTGTACTTCCCATATAAACATACACTATATGGGAAGACATAACTTACATAAGATAAAGGTGTTAATTAATCTCACCAGTCGATATTAGTTTGATATTGATTTTAAAGACTGAATCATGTCCAAATATTTGCAAAGAAAGCATGTCAATGGAGAGGAGGACAGTGAGGAAGAATCACAAATACCAAAGCCAAGTACGAGTAAGGAAAAGTGAGTGATGTTAAAAATAATTGCCTTTGCAATGACAGTTATCTGGCCATTGGCTTTACATGGACTGGAGAAGAAAACTGTTCACTTCCTTTGTGCATTGTTTGTGGACACCTCATTCATGCCCTTTTGCTGACTAATAGTAGCAATCCTTTTTGAATTGAAAGGAGTGTTTGTTAGTGAAACATTAATACATGACAAGCAGGTGGAACTGAAACCTTTGGAGTAGACAGATGGCTGTGTCACTACGGTGTGTTATGTTGTCTGGTGGCATCAAGCAGGATCCGGTACCAACCCTAAGTTTGCTTGTCACTGCGATCGACTATCCCGAGTTAAAACAATCACTATTACACTTTAAAAATGTATCCTTATTTATTTCCTCTCTGTCGATCTTCTTTCCGTGTCACCTGCGTTACTGACCTGGTTTGTGCCACATTACCAGTCAGGAGGCAAGTTGTACACGGTGATGAAAGGTAGTAGCAAACCTTGTTTTGTTCAATGCCTCAAAAACTCAATTTCTACAACTATCTACTCGACATAACCTTCCAGATAACTATCCCCTCTTCTTCAACGACACTCAACTTCCCCTCTCCTCCACATTAAACACACTCGGTCTATCCTTTACTAAAAATCTAAACTGGCAATTTCATATCTCTACTCTTGCTAAATCAGCTTCCAAGAAGTTAGGTGTCCTATGGCGTCTGCGTCCATTTTTCTCTCCCTCTCAGCTGCTTGCTCTGTACAGGGGCCTTATCCGCCCATGTATGGAGTATGGCTCTCATGTCTGGGGGGGGCTCAACTCATACAGCTCTTTTAAACAGGGTGGAGTCTAAAGCTTTTCGCCTAATCAACTCTCCTCCTCTAACTGACTGTCTTGACTCTTTAAGTCACCACCGCAATGTTGCATCTTTATCTATCTTCTACCGCTATTTTCATGCTGATTGCTCTTCTGAACTTGCTAACTGCATGCCTCCCCCCCTCCCGCGGCCTCGCTGCACAAGACTTTCTACTTCTCATCCTTATTCTGTCCATCTACCTAATGCAAGAGTTAACCAGTATCTTCACTCTTTCATCCCTTACACTGGTAAACTCTGGAACTCTCTTCCTTTGTCTGTTTTTCCACCTGCCTATGACTTAAACTCTTTCAAAAGAGGAGTGTCAAGACACCTCTCATACTAAATTGAACTGCCACTCCCCCATTTTTTTATTTCTCCTACTATCTTCCTTACAGGGTCTGGCGACAAGCGAGATTTTTTTTATACTTAATTTTTTTCCCCTTAGCCAGTACCCTTTTAATGTAAAAAAAAAAAAAAAAAAATCAAATCCGCTGACACTCCACTTACCAAGGTGCATGGAAGGATTCACTACCTTATTAACAGGATTCAATACGCTATAAACAGGATTCAATACACTATAAACAAATTTTAATACCCAATAAACAGGATTCAATACATTATAAAAAAATTAAATATCCCTTAAGCAGGATTAAATGCACTATAAAGAAGAGTCAATACCCAATAAGAAGGATTCAATACCCTTTAGACAGGATTCAATACACTAACTCAATCTTCATCCGATACACAGATAGGATCAAGTATCTTCCTTTGGTACAGAGTGAAGGTGTAACACTACAAACCAATGATCACACTACTTCAAGAGTTTATTAACTATTTGTACTGTTGGACTTACAGGCTAAGACGACACTTTACCTAAACAAACTAGTTAATAAAGCTATACAGGGAAGGACTATTCACAGGTGTGCTGAGGGTGTCTGCAAACAGGTGCAGGTGTTGTTCCCGCGCCGCCACAACACCTGCACCTGTTGTTGGACTGGATACATGCTTCTTGATGGCAGTAGATGTGTTAGCGAGGTGACAGCACGAGACTCAAGGCGGAGGGCGACACAGGCGACTCCTAGCGGCAAAGGGAAGGATCACTAAGCTTGTTTCTGGTGCTACGTGTGTGTGTGTGTGTGTGTGTGTGTGTACAGGGACGCGTGGCATCACAGGTGCCATCACAATACACTGGCACTCCCCGCCCCGCCTGCAGTGCCAAAGAGTGCCGTCACTACGCGTGCTGCAGCTCGGGGTTGTGTTGGGCGTCGGGCGTGAAGGCGCCGTTGGAGTAGTGTTGTGGGTGGACCTTGTCGGGTTTGGGCGGGGCCGGGTAGGATTTTGGTCCGATGAGGGAGAGGAGTACAGGCAGGAGTACAAGGCCGTAGTAAAGGCCTAACACACTGGCCGCCGTGAACACCTTGAAGAAGGTGATGAACACGTGTGAGGTGGAGGCCGCCAGCACCATGAAGGACAGCATGGTGGACAGTCCGCCCAGCAGCACGGCAGGACCCACGCCCACCACCGCAGCACGCGCACGCTCCTTCCTGCCGTCCGCCTCGTGTGCTGCCAGGAAGGCGTGGGCCACGTGGGCGGCGTAGTCAACGCTGAGGCCGATGGACAGCACGATGGCGATGCATGATACAGTGTCGATGGTGAGGCCCCACATCCACATGGTGCCGCCCACGCCCACTACAGTGGCGCCCACGGCACCCAGCACCAGCAGGGCTGCGGGCAGCGACGCCAGCAGCACCAGCGTCACCACGCCCACCACCACACCCGCTAACAACACGTTACGCAGCAGCTCCACGCCCACCACCTCATTGGTCTCCCACACGCCGTACGCCTGCGCCCACGCCGCACGGTAGCCGCCCACCGGCACCTCGTCCAGCAGGGTCTTGATGGTGGTGAGTGCCTGGGCCTGGGCCGCGGGGGACTTGGCGGGCCGGTGCGTGATGCCGATCCTGAAGGAGATGATGGGCGGGGCGGGGCGGCGGCAGTCTAGCGCCCCGTCGATGGTGAAGTCCTCACGGTAGGAGGCGCCGGAGGAGGACTGCAGGAATAGAGAGAGTGTGTCCTGCAGGATGGAGTAGGTGAGTGTGGTGTTGTCAAACTTGGTCTGCATCGCCATGTACTCCCTGAGTGTGGTGAACCACGCGTTCACCTCCGTCACCACGCGGCTCTCCACCAGGGCGTCCACCAGGTGGTTGAGTGCAGGCAGCTCCTCAGGCAAGGACACGTTGGCGAAGTAGATGTAACCTTGCTCGCTGGCCTCGGGGAAGTGTCTGGTGGTGGCCGTGAAGGTGTTGTGAAGGTAGGAGGAGGTGGGAATGAACCAAGCCGGGTCAAACTCACGCTGCAGCTTACTGGCGGTCCACACAGAGCAGGCCAGCAGGCCGCCCGAGAACAGCAGCACCAGCACACGGAAGGGCGTGCTCAGCAGCAGGCGGCACCACTGTTTGAAGGCCATGGGCATCAGGTCCCACTGGCTGCAGGTGTTGGGTGACCAGTCCTTGTGTGTGACGCACCACACCAGGCCGTTACGGTGTGCCTGGAGGCGCCGCTCGTCCAGCACCAGCCACGCCAGGAAGAAGGTCGCCTGCATCACGTACACCACCAGGATGCCCACCGAGGCGTACACGCAGAAGGATCGCAGCGCCGGCAGGACTGTGGTGGCACCCACGGCGAAGGCTGTCACGTCTGTCAGGGAAGTGACGGTGATGGCCACGCCCGCGTGACGCATGGCACGCCCAGCACGCACACGCAGGTCCACGCCGCCCGCCGCCTCCCACGCCGCTATGATCACGAACATGTCGTCCACGCCCAACCCCACCAGCAGGATGGGCAGGATGGAGTTGATGGGACAGTAGGGCACCCCCAGCAGGGAACACACGCCGTACGAGATGCACACGGCCTGATACACACTGATCAGGCCCATGAAGGCCAGCAGGGGTCGCTGCTGCACCAGGTTCCTGCGGCCCAGTGTTCCGTTCACGAAGATGGACATGGCCACCATGCCGGCCACCAGCCACTTCACGTCGCCCCAAATGTTGTCGTCACTCACCTTCCCGAAGCTGCTGGCGGCCTGGGCGTACACCCTCACGCCGGCGGGCAGCACCTCGGAGGTGTTGAGCACCGCCTCCACCCAACGCTGCTCCCACGAGAACCCAACCACGTCCACCAACTCACCATTGCCCTGGTCCACCACCACCTGGCCCGCATCCACGGCGGCCTGGTCCAGGGCGCTCACCCACGTCTGTGTGGCGGCGCCCGCGGCCACGACTCGTCCCTGGGCGTCGTGGGTGACGCTGCCCAGGTAGTTGGTGATGTTGACCTGGTACCCGAATACCTTGCTGATGCGTGCCGCGTTGAGGTCAGTGATGACCTGTTCGTCCGTGAGTGCCATGATGACCTCCTCGTTGTGGCCCCACACCTCCAGCAGACCCGTCTCCAGGCACACCCTGGGCAAGGTGGTGAGGCTGTCACAGTACTGTTCCCGGGGCAGACTGAGGCTCAAGTCCTCCTGGGACACGCCCACCACCGCTGAAGACTGTCGCCGCCGCCGCCGCCGCCTTCGGCCGCCCAACACTCCGTAATCGAAATCCTCGTAATCGAACCCTGCTGAGGCTGGTTCCTGGCTGGGCATGGTGGGCACGCGGGCACACAGGTCACTCCACGAGGTGAGGTTGGGTCCCACGGCGAGGTAAGACACACGCACGTGCAGCCACCACATCTCACGTACCACGTCCGCTGCCAGCACGTTGTCAGCCTCCCACACGGCAAGGTGACGACGGTAGTCTGACGGGAAGTTGTGCACCTGCCAGTCCATCACCTGCAACGATGGTGATCATGATCAACAATGATGATGACAGAATATGAGGTGCAGGATACTTAAGTGTAGGATATTTAAGTGTAGGATGCTAATACAATAAGTGTAGTTTCCCCTTACCTTGACAAACTCTGACTCCTGCGGGAGCCACAGCCTGAAGGGCCTGAGTTCCTTGGTGAAGGTGAGGAGGCCGGCGGAGCAGAGGAGGGTGAGAACCAGGCAGGACACCACCACCAGCCAAGGGGACGACGCCATCACACGCCCGTGCCGCTCAAAGAAGTCCTGCAGACCCAGTGTAAGGCACCCACTCACCCGGCCAAGGCACCCCCTGGAACACACACACACACACACACACACACACACACACACACACACACACACACACACACACACACACACACACACACACACACCTGTTATTGATGCAGGTTATTACCTTACAGTACGTACTATACTTAATAACTTTGAATTAAGACACTTTATGAATGACTATGAAAACAACAATGATAATAATAACAACAATAAAAAATATTATCACAACATAATCAAAACTCTTTATGAATTACTATAACAACAACAACAACAACAACAACAACAACAACAACAACAACAACAACAACAACAACAACAACAACAACAATAACAGCATCACAACCTAACATTGCTACTTACGTCTCCTCATCCTCTTCGCTCAGCTGTGCCTCCAACCTTCCTTCCTTCCCACCCTCCTCCTCCTTCTTCTTGTCATGGGCGCTCCTTCCTCCCCCTACATCATCCCCACCCTCCTCACCCACATTACTAGGGTTGGGGTGGGCTGCGTGGGCGTGTCTAGTGGTGGACATGGGTTGGGGGGGGAGAGGTGACTCTCCACTCATGTCCTTGTCTGAAATATTATCGTAGTTAGTCACTTCCCTGTTTGAATATGATTGTAGTTAGCTGAAATTACACCCAATATGTAGTTAGGCAATTAGTTTCCTCTCCCTGTTTGAATATGGTTGTAGTTTTAGCTGTCATTAATCCCAATATGTAGTTCAGTAATTGATATTCAGTTCCCTGGCTAATTGAAATGCCTAGAATTGATACAAAACATAGAAAACGAGAGAACGGACCAAGGACTTAGATGAAAAAATATAGAAAAATGTAATAAAGTGTTCAACAAATAAAGAAAAGCTATGAAGTGTGGGATAAAAGCACAATTATTAATATTAAAATTGTTTATGGTCCCGTTGAGAAGACGCAAGTACGTGTCAGTAATCAGTATAGATGTAAACAAAACTAGAGCGCGCGAGATTGTATTATTGTGTACAGTGCTAGCTAGTGTTCCTACTACTACTACTACTACTACTACTACTACTACTACTACTACTACTACTACTACTACTACTACTATTACTACTACCACTACTACTACTACAACTACAGCCACAGAATATGGTAAGTAGGTTGCCAGTAATACCAATAATTAATTCCAGTTTTTCTTCCTTACCACCCACCTACATTGTATAATATATTACACATTTTTTGCTTCTAACTTTGTTTTTATATAATCTTTTCTGAGAACTCTCCTCCAGGTGTTTGGATGGACTTTTTACCTCCTCCTCCTCCTCCTCCTCCTCCTACTGCATACCTGTTCGCCTTGTATTAGTGAAACCGGTTTTTTATACTAATTATATGTATTATATATTTAGTTGTACATTCCGCTTTAGCTAAAAAAAATACTTGTAGTGAAAATAGCGAGGTTAAGGAAGGAAATAATAAAGTTTAGGGAGTGTTAGGTTGAAAATAAAGAGTTCGAAAGGAAATAAAGAGAGTTAGAGAGGAAATAAAGAGAGTTAGGTAGGAAATAAAGAGTTAGGGAAGAAATAAAGAGGGTTAGGAAGGAAATTAACAGGTTTAAGGAAAATAGAAAAATTAGGAAGGATAGAAAGTGGATTAAAGAGGAAATAAAGAGCATAGGAAGGAAATACAAAGAATAAGAAGTAAACAGTATTTTTTTTTTCTCTCTCTCTCTCTCTCTCTCTCTCTCTCTCTCTCTCTCTCTCTCTCTCTCTCTCTCTCCTCTCTCTCTCTCTCTCTCTCTCTCTCTCTCTCTCTCTCTCTCTCTCTCTCTCTCTCTCTCTCCTACATATTTATTTATTTCCAAGTTTCAATCAAGAGCCACTATTTC
>JAXIVD010006348.1:2500-17500 GCA_036785275.1 Cancer borealis
TCAATGTAATGAGCTCTAAAAATCCTTGAATGTTTTTATTTCTGACATTACTAACTTTATTTATTATAATACCGAATTTTTTTTTTCATATACACATACTTATCTCTCTTCAAAGGTTTGCAAGGCGGTCATTGTGTAGTGTATACAAATAGCATCCTTTTACGTGCACTTATTTTTCCAAAGAATATTTTGCCCGTAACCACCATTGTATTTTAAGGGGTTTTTTGTTTATGTTTTATAAATCACAGATGCATTTTTTCTTTCCATTTTTTTCTCGTAATGTTTTTTTTTTTTCAGGAATACGTACGTCAATGTTAGGTGTTGTGAGGCTCATTAAGCAACATTTTCCATGGCGCATATTATTCTTTTGTTTCTGAAGCTGTCATTGTGTGGACTTAATAATTATCCTCGCGGTGGGGTAATCAAGTAATGCTAGGTGAGGCAGGTGAGGCAGAAGTGGGGGGGGGGAGGAAGGAAGGAGGGGTCTGTCAAATACTACATCTGACCTAGCATTGAAGGGAAGGTGAGAGGAAGAGTCAAGGCAACACTAAGGTAGGAATGATTTCACTTGCTAATCTATAAGCTCTCTCTCTCTCTCTCTCTCTCTCTCTCTCTCTCTCTCTCTCTCTCTCTCTCTCTCTCTCTCTCTCTCTCTCTCTCTCTCTCTCGCTTTAAGAATAACAAATATAGTGTAACATAATTCATCTTAAATGTAACACTGAAAGGAAATATCAGGAAATTATATAAATAAATAAGAAATATACATTGATGAAAAAATAATGTGATAAAAACAAAACAAAAAACAGTAAACAAAAAAGCAAATCTGACAAATAAAAATTAATATCAAATAAGAAAACAAAATAAACAAATTAACAAATAAATCAAATAAAAATTAGATGACAAAAAACTACACAAAATTTCAAATAACACAAAAAATCATTACTCATTACATAAAAAAAAGGCAAAAAATATCTATAATGGAAGCAAATCACCTTTCATTGTTCAGTTCACAAGACAATTAACACCTGAATAACAGTACACAGGTGTCATCCCCTTGTTACAGGTGTGTCGTGCACCTGTACCTACTCACCTAACCAAGCAGGTGACGGAGGGAGGGGAAGGAGAGAGGGAGGGAAGGATAGAAGGAAGGAGAAGAATGAAAAGAAGCAAGAAAAGAGGAATAGAAGAGATAAATACAAGAGAACGGGAAATGAAAGAGAGGAGAGAAAAAGGAGACTAGGAAGAGAGAGAAAGGAGACAAGGAGGATATAGAAAGCGGTGAGGCAAGAAGAAGGATGAAGGATGCGAGAGGAAGAGATAAAAGAAAGAAGAACAGCGGGAAGGAATAGAAAGGAGCGGGAGAGAGAGTAGAGTAGAAGAACGGGAAGGAGGAGGAAAGGAGAGGAGAGGAGAGGAGAGGAGAGGAGAGGAGAGGAGAGGAGAGGAGAGGAGAGGAGAGGAGAGAGAGGAGAGGAGAGGAGAAGAGAAGAGAAGAGAAGAGAAGAGAAGAGAAGAGAAGAGAAGAGAGGAGAGGAGAGGAGAGGAGAGGAGAGGAGGGACGAGACGTGAAGCAGAAGGGAGGAGGATGAAAGGAGAGGCAAGGAGGTATTACAGTGGCTTGAGGCGACGGAAGGAAGCACTAAGCATTACCTACTAAGACAACTTAATTAACAGTCTAATGACATGCTGATTACAATGGTATTAAGGTTGGTTAAGGTAAGTTTGGATCATCTCTCGGTTCATAATATTTCCTCACAACAAGGAAAGATAATTAGCAACGAAAAATAAGGAAATATAAACTTATGCTTATCAACATTATTATCTCATTTATATATGCTTCCCGTCTATTCCAGGCCACCCAAGCAAAACTTCCTGTCTCTTTTTTATCTATAGTTCTCTCTCTGTCTATCTGTCTATCTGTCTGTCTGTCTGTCTGTCTGTCTGTCCTGCCTTCTTATACTATGCTTAAGTTGTCATTCTGTCACTCTAGCTGTCCATCTATTATGTGTTCGACAAAAGGAATCATTTCAAATAAACAGAAACACGAGAAGAAATATTCGGCATTAATTGAAAACAAGACAAAAGTAGGATCTAAAACGAACAAAAAAAATATAAAATAAATGAAAAGTTTTAAAAAAAATGGGTTAATGAAACAAATGACAACGCAGGATTTTCAACAAAGTTTTTGAATCCGAGCGAACATTTTGTGTCATAAGTTTGTCAGCAATGGAGACTGTGCGAAACATGGAATAAAAGCGTAATGAAATAAAACACCACCAGAGAGAGAGAGAGAGAGAGAGAGAGAGAGAGAGAGAGAGAGAGAGAGAGAGAGAGAGAGAGAGAGAGAGAGAGAGAGAGAGAGAGAGAGAGAGAGCCCCTCTTCGTATTTGCTAAAGATAATGTATTTCCTTATTTATCAAAGAAAAAGAGATCGTCATATTTAATCATAATGCCTTAACTCTCTCTCTCTCTCTCTCTCTCTCTCTCTCTCTCTCTCTCTCTCTCTCTCTCTCTCTCTCTCTCTCTCTCTCTCTCTCTCCTCCCGGATTCCTTCTACTCTCGCTGAAGAAGAAATAAAATTACTCCTGCATATAGCAACTAAAACATAAATGTAATACGATATATTTAATAGCTGTCAAGAGACGCAGGAAATAAGAAATTACTCAACTCGTATATTTTTTTTCTCTGTACGCTTCAAGCACTTTTGAAAAACATAAATGGAGTGTGAAAAATACGAAGCCAATAAATAAATAAAAAAGAGAGACCTAATTATTTGAGTGACTATTTAGATAAAAAAAAGGAAATATATTGAAAAATATCAAAAATCATAACGTAGACGTGGATTTAGTCTTGAACGTTAATCATGAGTGATGTTTCTTAAGTCAATTGATGATGAAGTTAATTAAAGTAAGGTAAATAAGGTGTAAATGTTACCTTGAAGCCTTCAGACTAAGTAAATACTGTTGTCTGAAAACCTTATCGAATACGTGAGTTAAATTCCAGACATTAAATTGCAAGCGTGTGACAGTGTGGGCAGTTACGAGCCTACATAAAAATGTGTGTGTGTGTGTGTGTGTGTGTGTGTGTGTGTGTGTGTGTGTGTGTGTGTGGGTGTGGGTGTGAGGGTGGGGTGTGTGGGGGTGGGGTGTGGGGGTGGGGTGTGTGTGTGTGTGTGTGTGTGTGTGTGTGTGTGTGTGTGTGTGTGTGTGTGTGTGTGTGTGTGTATATGTGTGTGTGTGTGTGTGTGTGTGTGTGTGTGTGTGCAAAAAACCGGTAACTCCAAACAAAAGCCATCACAAATATATAAATGGAATAGAAAAAAAGGTAATACAAGAGAGGGAAGCCAACAAATATTTAAATGGTCAACCCACGCACTAAATCCTGGTCATAATTCAGTCTGAGTCACCAAAAAGAAGGTGGAGAAAAGATTAATCACAGCCAGTCAATCCTAATCACCTAATTATTACCCATTATACGACCCTCGGACATGACAGGCGCTAAATGAACATAAATATTCATAAGTGATTCAATTTTCACTCTTAAAAATAATATACTGTTAAGGTGTTCTGAGATTTAACCATGACGTAGTTTAATCTCAATGGACGCAGCGGCGAGGCGAAGGGAAAATATTGTTTTGGCAGCAGCGTAAAAAGGGAGGTGCAGGAGGTGGAGTTTAATGCCTCGACTTCGATTAACCAAACACAAAGGTGGGCTGACGGCGGCTTTGTCCACGAGGAAAGTCTAATTACCGGGCACTCCCTTGCGTTCTTTATAAAGGTGAATGGAAGCTAAATACACTACACGATAATATATGAACTACCACCTGTCCGAGGCACACCACTAGGCAGTATTAGGTGGAGGAAGAGGGGGGAGCAGAGGGTAAGGTTTTGTGTTTCTAGTATTCAGGTGAACTAATGAGGGCATGCAGGTGGTAAAGGTAAGTGTTGCTGCCTCACGAATCTCAACTTTCACGAATTTGGAACAACTTTGAGGAGTCTCCGAGGACCCTTTAAAGGAACTCCGCCTGCCTTGAGGGTCTCCAACTTACCAGTCACCCCCCCTCCACACACACACACACACACACACACACACACACACACACACACACACACACACACACACACACACACACACACATCTACTTATCTATTTTTTCTTTCATCTGCATGTAAAAAAAAAAAAAAAACATACTCGGGTAGCGAAGAGTGAGTTATTCTAGTGAAGACCAAAGCGTTATTTTCTTCACAAATATCAACTACAATACAATGAAGACAAGACCCTCGCGTTGGTTGTCATTCCCACAACAACTACAAGTGTGGATGATTTCATGAATACTTTTCAACAGAAGCCTGATGATACACATACTTCAACGAGCAGTCACAGAACGACACTAAGGCAACATGTATCAAGAATAAGTCCGACAAATATACGTAATAATGATAAACCTTAGCAAGCATCGCGTCTTTAATTCAAATCATGACTCAAACACATTCTCTCTCTTTGCTTTTTACTTCTTTCACACACAAGGAAAGAAATTGCAGTTCTGTTTGCCTCACAACCTCCCTTACAATATTTTAACAGCCTAAGGGCCACCTTCCTACACTTAGCAAATTGCAAAATTATCTTAACTACCTACTTGGTGTAAACTCTATTGATATGTACTCGCTGGGGGAGAGGGGGCGGGGTCTGCTTTGCTACACATATTAAAAGTAAAACGAAGCGTGAGATTCTTACAAGTGACAAAATAGTTAATGAAAAGGTAAAGTAATCGGATCATATTTTTTTGCATCAAACACTAAGGGCGATAAGTACTTTCTTCATATTGAAGTGGTAGCAATTAGTTGGTTCGAGGACTGAAAAAACAACTCGTGAAAGAATCGAGCGCTGTGTCAATACGAGTGAGAGCGAGTTTACGAGAATAAAGTTTAGCGTTAGTGTGTCAATACAACCCGCTGCAGTTTTCTATGGCCTGTGAGCGGCGATCCGAACAGCCGCGACGCCGAATAAGATCGTTCAGAAAAAATGCAACAAGTGTACTTACTCCAACACGACGTCTTTCTCACAGTCTTGCCTGATACAAAGACTATAACAGAGGCCACGCAGGATAGACAGGATCCAAACCTTCACTCGCCTCTCAGCCTCGGGTACTCACCTATGGGAAAGAAAACGGGGGTTAGGTTAGTCTACATTTAATGAACACTAATGTAGTCAATATAATGCAACATGACGTGGACAAAGTAATGTGACAAGGTGCATAAACAAGATTGGTCAACATAAGGCAAACACACAAGTTAACAGTCTGTATGTGTAATGGGAATTCAAACCAAATGGTCGTTTCTTATAAAACTAGCACTCGAGTCCCCGAACCTACTCGAGGCAGCGAGGCACACCACCTCCTGCTAGCTGCTCTTCCCGTTGCCAGACGTTGCCACACAACCTGCAGTCTCAACCCCCTATGTATACCCGTATTAGCCATCTTTATAAGTCTATGAATACATCACCTGTCCTGTATGTCTTAAGTCCTCTGTAAGGCGTGAGCCACGACACCTTCCAAGAACCTTAGTCATGGCGTAATATATCAATCACAGTGAACAACCACTTCAGTCCAGCTTCACACCACACGAAAAAATATATATAAGATGGATATAAATACCTACAGAAAGTTACCCTCCATCTGACAGCAGTAGCAGCAGGACAGCTAGGTCGCCTATGACATGCCCATGACTACAGATGAACACTTACACAAGTAACACAACCCCCCTGCCGGCAGCCACACTCACACTGACGCTGCCAACACTCCTGACCCGCGGCAATGGCCACCCGCTTACGTAATCTGATTGCGATAATAATTTACGCGAACGTGGCGTGGATTTTTCCTTTCCTTTTATAAACTTAAACTAAAAGATGTTGAAATAATGCACATTACTTAGTAGTGAACACATAACGATGAGTTCAATCAATAAAACTTCGATATCACTTGAACAAAAGACATTTAACACACATTCGGATGCTTCATCACGTGATCACAAACCGGCGCTTGAGTTACCACCGCTTGCTTTTTCTCTGTTCCTTTAAAAAACCCTTTGGCATGAGTTCAACAATGAAGTATAATTACTACATAAAGATAATCGACGAATTGGATGTTGAAACCCGAAGGCTCACTCGGAGAACGGGAAGGAGAGTTGCAGGAAGTAAATTTCAAAGTTTGTCCTCAAGAAACGGAAGACAAAGGAAATTAGACCGACAAAAGTGCCTGATGCAAACATTGTCACCCTAAAGACCTTCAAACAACCCTGCACCTCCTCACAAGTCACAACCACGAAATGTCTGCTGCATGCATACGTCCACCATCATCTCGCGGCCCACAGAGAGCTGCCCGTCCCACCTACATCACCGGACGCCCACCAAGGAAAAGAAACATGAGAACTGCCATGACCCGCGTATTTTTTTTGCCGAGTTTCGTCTTAATTTCATGAGGAAAGTGAGTCCTGGAACACGTCACGGGAAGCACGACACCACAAGCAACACACAAACTAACTGTAACACCCACCTACGTACACACTCAGGAAGCAACGGTGACTACACACACACACACACACACACACACACACACACACACACACACACACACACACACACACACACACACACACACACACACACACACACCTAGGATATACAACTATTTCAACACCTCTTCTACGTATCATAAAACTATAAAAAAAAAAATAACTGAATAAAAATTGTTCTGTAGAGTTCATCGCAATTATTCACATCCTGATTCGTTATTGTGGTTACGATCGACTATTTCCTCTCGTGTATGATGATGACGACGCATTGACGGCGAACAAAACACGGCTGAACGAGGCTATCAACACGTCAGGTACTCGTCTGCTGCGGGGGCGTAAGGGGGGGGGGGGGAGCGGAGCAGTGTCACCACCGCCCCATTACATCGATAGGGCGAGGCGGGAGGAATAAACACATCATTAAGAAAGAAGAGGAAGAGATAAACACACCGATGAAAGTAGATTAACACACTATTGTTTGGGGAATGAGGGAATGGAACGATAACTAAAGTGAATGGAAGAAAGAGATAAATATAAAGGTAGGAGGGAATGAATGGATAAATATAAAGATGGGAAGGCTTGGGGTGGATAAAACACACCAGAGAAAGAGTAGAGAAAGGGACAATAAACAGAAGTGAGGGGAAAATCCAGCGAGAGACAGGTAAGGGCCCAGCTGGCGCTAATTCAACACACGAGCACTATAAGTATTGCTGTCTAATTCCTGTTCCACGCCAAGTTTAAAGACAGAACGACGGTAATGGCTGCCAAGAGAGTCGTAGTTGTACCTTCGTTCCTAGCGGCGGATTCGTCTCAAGTGCAATTCAGCAGTGTTCTGTAAAAGGCTCCAGAAGTGGTCTCAAAGGTGATATGTAACAAAGGTTTTAGAGACGATACAACTATGTTCTCCAAGAGTGTTTAGTAATGTTTTTGGAGGTGATTTAGCCACGTTCTCAGAGGGGGATTCAACTCTATCTCTTCACGGGGCCATAACACCAAGAGAGAAAAGACGACAATCATATATATAAGACCACATCAAAGAAGAGATTATGAGATAAAAATAATGTCAAGATCAAGAGGAAAGGAAATAAACTACAACTAAAACAAGGAGGAGGAGCGAGACAAGGGCGTGGCTTTCTAAAGAATATAACTAGGCAGCAGGAGGAGGGAAGGAGGCGGCGCAGGACACAGGCAGGATACATCAGTCCCCCGAGAGTCACACCAAAAGGAGAGATGTACAACTTTATAACTGAGGAGAAGATTCCCTCCACCACCACCACTATCACCACCATTCACCACCACCAACACCACTACCTTGGCCACTCCAATATATCACCTATGGGTAAAATCTATCCTTTGTATTTTGACATTTTGCAATAAACTTTGGAACTTGAATTTGAACTCAAGTATTCTTTCACCCACCACCACCACCACCACCACCACCACCACCACTACCACCTATACCACAGAACCCTTCAACATCCCCTTACCCTACCTCTCACCCTCAGAAAAAGGTCCTTCACCCGTCCCGTCACCCTACACAAAACTGGTGCACCGATCCTCCCTTCCTTCCCTTCAAAATGCCTAAACCTTTCTCACCCTTCCCGTCACCCTTCCCGTCACCCATCAATAAGCTCCGTCACCCGCCACATCTCCCCCGTCGCCTCACCAAAATAAATAGTAATCCAGCGACAACTTCTCACAAAAGGTTACCAACTTTTTAATATAAGAAGGATCACCGCAAGTTTCCCCTCCAACTTTTGCCCGACACTGGTGACCTCAGCGGCAAAACAACACAATAACGAGGGGAAACGGAGGGGAAACGGAGGGGAAATTGAGGGGAAATTCCTTTGAAAAATAAAAGGTTTGGGGAAGAGAATCAGGCAAATGGGAGAATGCGGGGAATACCTACATGGGGGATGAAATAACAAAGTAAAGGTGAGGAGTAGGTACTGCATGTTGAGGTGGTGGTGGTGGTGGTGGTGGTGGTGGTGGTGGTGGTGGGTGGTGGTGGTGGTGGTGGGTGTCAAATTCACAAAACTCTTCGCCCTCTATCCCTATAATCCTTCCCTCCTATTCCTTATCATCCTTCTATTCCTTCCTTCCTTTCTCCTACCTATCCTCTCCTCTTCCCTCTCCTACCTATCCTCTCCCAGACTCATATCACACATTATCTTCCCTTTTCCCTCTCTCTCTTCTTCCTCTCCCACCCTCCACCTACTCATGATAAGGGCGTGGGTGGGTGGGTGTGGGGGAGGATAATAGGATGGAGGGTATTGTCAGCTTTGGGACATTCAAGATTAGTCGTCAGGAAGTTTGCAAATGACTATCGCTATAATTAGGTCCAGACGCTCGTTAGCTGCCATGCAAAAGAGGCTTAATGACCTTCTTAATTCCTCGACACAATGATCAGATGAGCGATGACACGTGACACTCCAAGGGTAAAAGCAAGTGTTATTTTTTTCTCTCTCGTCATCTCTTTATCTCAATTCTCTTTCTCTTTTTTTTTCTCTACTCTAATCTTCGTTTTTTTTTCCTTTCTATCTTTCTCTCTTTATCCCTATTCTCTTTCTCTTTTTTTCATCTCTTATCTTCACTTTTTTTCCTTTCTCTCTCTTTCTCTTTAAAATCAGGTTCGGAAGCTCTCGATGTGCTGTCCAGTGTTCTGTGTATCCCTCACGCCACGCCAAGGTCATGTATTATGTAGGTGAGGGGAAGCGGGAGGGGCGAAACTAATCAGATATTTAAACAGTTACTAAATAAATAGGTTCATAAATATGTGTAACCTTGAAAATTACTGATAAATAGATAGATAGATAGATATAGAAAATTTGTTAGGAATACAGACAAATTAAAAATAAATTACTAATCATAATTTTAGATAATGAAATACACGAAATTATACAGAGTTAAATGCTTTTGTCTGTATGTGAACTTCAGCTGTTACCCCGTTGTAATGTCGCCGATTTACTGATGATGATTATGATGACAGTTAAGGAGGTAATGTAAATACACCACCACCACTACCACCAGCATCACCACCACCACCACCACCATCACCACCACCACCACCACCACCACCACCACCACCATCACCACCACCACCACCATCACCACCACCACCACCATCACCACCACCACTACCACAACAACAACAACACTACCACTGAACACACACATATCTTGTTTTCCTTACTTACAACTACACAAGATTAGTAAACACACACACACACACACACACACACACACACACACACACACACACACACACACACACACACACACACACACACACACGTGGATAAAATCATCTAAAACATTGCATATCTTTTAAAGGTAACTCCTCCTCCTCTTCCTCTTCCTCTTCCTCTTCCTCCTCCTCCTCCTCCTCCTCCTCCTCCTCCTCCTCCTCCTCCTCCTCCTCCTCCTCCTCCTCCTCCTCCTCCTCCTCCTGGTGTAGGCCCTTAGTACTAATGAACGCGGCGCCCCCAGGTGATAAGGACCCAGGTGTCACGTCTTCAGCGGGGGGCCACGGCGTCACGTTAAGAGGGATGAAGGACTGCCGCTATCACCTTCCTTTCAAAGACGTTCATATTTGATCCTCAGATGCTGTAGGCCTATCCAGTGTGTTGAGGCCTAGTTTTTCTCCCACAGATACCTGCCAATACCATCATCACCACTACTTTTACTATGAGTCATCCTACTACTACTACTACTACTACTACTACTACTACTACTACTACTACTACTACTACTACTACTACTCAACAACGATCACCATCACCTTTTTTTTTTCTCAATAAACTTACAATAGCTGACATTAGTTAAGTTAAGTTAATACTAAATTGAACACCCCCCGATTTTTTATTTCTTCTACTATCTTCTTTACAGGGTCTGGCGACAAGCAGGATTTTTTTTTTATACTTAATTTTTTTCCCTTAGCCGGTACCCTTTTAACGTAAAAAAATAATTTTATTAAAAAATACATTAAGATGATGAAAACGGACTCCGGGTACCTTACTAAAAGTGGCTGTTTACTCAAAGTTTTTAAGTATTTCCCTATCAGTAGTTAAGGTTGTTTTTTACACCTTATTTACATTAACCAGGTGTGTTGAAGGTGTGTTGAAGGTGCGTTGTGTGTTGTAAGTGTACCTGTGTTCTGTAATGTGTTTCTAATCCTTCTATATGAATTCTCACCTAAGACAAACAATATTATTACATAGGTGAGTGATGCGAGAATGGTAATGTCTGTGGTGGGTGGGTGGTGGTGGTGGTGGTGGTGATTGTGGTGGTGGTGGTGGTGGTGGTTCCGGTGGCCTGAAACTTAGAGCCAATTTTCCATTTCCTGTTGGCACACTTTATAGGGAACGGCACTGCGATTTCCAGTAAGTGACCACATCATTCAGGTGTGTGTGTGTGTGTGTGTGTGTGTGTGTGTGTGTGTGTGTGTGTGTGTGTGTGTGTGTGTGTGTGTGTGTGTGTGTGTGTGTGTGTCTGTGTAGAGAGAGAGAGAGAGAGAGAGACTGCATCCATACTTTTATCTTTAACACAAAACTAATATAATTCATTCCATATGTAATTTATATTTATTAGAGGCAATTCATTAGTTCCGTTCACACACACACACACACACACACACACACACACACACACACACACACACACACACACACACACACACACACACACATACACATACACATACACATACACACATACACACACAGACACACACACACACACACACACACACACACACACACACACACACACATACATAACAACAACAATATAAACAGACAATTAGACTAGACTGACAATCGTTCTAATGTATACAACTCCATTCCCATCCTCATTGTATAGAACGGAAGGGAAATTTCGCCTTCCTAATTAATCTTCCTTGCCATTCATCTCCTGCCTACGGCGCCCCTAGTAATGGCTAAGCACCTTGATAACATTGCCTTTCGTTACCAAAGGGAAGAACATCACCACCACCATCACCACCACCACCATCACCACCACCACCACCATCATCACCACCACCACCACCACCACCAAACACCCTCAGCATACCCCTTCAGGAAATAAAAACAGTGATACTAACATTCCTTATCCCTCTTCCTCTTGTTATGGATCTAAATTTCTCCTGATAACTGTTTCTCTTATGTATTCTTTTCCTTTCACGTCGTCTTCCTCTCTCGTCGCTGCTTCCTTCTACCGTGAGATCTGCAGCACTGGTAAGCATCTCATAACGAGGCTCTCACTGTTTTCTTTGAGGCTCAGACACACCTCTCGACAGCTTCCAGAGGTGCGTCGGTCCCTCTCCCTCTCAATCCCATGGTGTCCGTTGAGTGAGGCTGAGAGGGACGCTACGTTGTTTTCCTCACGACAACAACAGCAACAGTATTGGAGATTTTGGGGACGGTAAGGGCAAGGAGAGTTTCTGATAGGTAGGTAGGTAGATAGGTAGGTGGGTAGGTGGGTAGGTGGGTTGGTGGGTGGGTGGGTGGGTGGGTGTGTGTGTGTGTGTGTGTGTGTGTGTGTGTGTGTGTGTGTGTGTGTGTGTGGGTGGGTGGGTGGGTGGGTGGGTGGGTGGATGGGCGGGTGGGTGGATGGGTGGGTGGGTGGGTGGGTGGGTGGGTGGGTGGGTGGGTGGGTGGGTGGGTGGGTGGGTGGGTGGGTGGGTGGGTGGGTGGGTAGGTTGGTAGGTATGGGAGCTCATCGTCTAATTACGTGTTGTAGAATGTAGAGAAACAATGAAAATTTGAAATAGTTTAAGTTCAAAAGCTGTCTCTTTACTCTGGCTGCTGTGTCCTTTTCTTGTGTTTGTGCGACTCTGCCTATGAGCTGCTAGTCAATCCTGTTTAATTGATTGATTGATTGATTGATAAATAAAACTAAAAGTAGGGGACAAAATATATCACTTTGCCGACGAACAAGAAGACGAATTCAAGATGGATGGACCTGCGCCGATGTTAATGAATGTTTACTAGATAATGATAGTACTAATTATAACCCGATTACTACTACTACTAACAATGATAATACTAATAATGATAATGATAATAATAATAATAATAATAATAATAATAATAATAATAATAATAATAATAATGAATAACAATAGTAATAATAAGAGTCCCTAATTATACCTTTGTTAGGAGGGAGCATCGGACTGCCTCGAGGATAACATTTTCTTTTCCATCTTTTTTTTTCCTTCAGCTCACCCTTTGTGGAGCAGCGAAGAGCAAGTTTGTTTGTTTTTTGCGTTCTTTCCCTCCATTTATTCCGTTTCCGGCCTGCAATCCAAAAATAAAAACTATAACTATTTCTATAACAACACATTTCTCTTCTCTTCCTTGTGATCTGCTTTTGTTTTTGTCTTTTGTATTCCTTCCATTAATGTTTTCCTTCCTATTCCTTCCAACACCGCTTTTCTTTCCTCCTTCTCCTCCTCCTCCTCCTCCTCTTCCTCTTCCTCCTCCTCCTCCTCCTCTTTGAGCAAGTTCCTTCTAATGTACAGTAATTACAAAATCTCGATTCGGAAGGACGTCGCTAGGGGCCTGACATCGATTGCCAGGTAGTAGTGTTAGTGACAGTAGTAATAGGCTAGACTAATCTAATTCCACGCATTTATTTATTTATTTTTACTTATATTGCATGGTTGGCCTTCCTCTCCTGCCAGTCGTGGCTGGTGGGAGAATCCCTCACCCTTACTATCCTGTATCCTTCATCCCAGATTAGATAGTGTAGTCTAGTTTATCACAAACAGCCTCGTAAGGGCCAGTAGGCCTGTTGCTGTTTGTTCTTCCTATGTGTTCCTATGTGTTCCTCCTCCTCCTCCTCCTAACAACTCTATCCTTCCTCTCTCCTCTAACACTGATTCTCCGCTCTTTGTCTTTGCTGACGATGAGGCAAGAGGCATCACGCTGTTCTACGGGGATATTAAACAGTCTCCAGTGGGCGGCGCGCGTAATAAGACCAACTTAACTCTTAACTCCCAGCAGGACTAAGGAATGGGAGGCCGTGAGAGAGATAGACACAGGCTCTTCCCTTCGTTAGTGTCTCCTGCGCCGTCAAGTCCGTCCACACCCGTTAAGCACACAGTGGAGGTCAGTCAATTCTTTCTATCATGTTATTTTCACAGAGTCATTTTAATATGTATCAGTATGTTTATTTTTGTTATGGTTATTAATTTGTTTTATCATCCTCCAGGTGCCAGAAACAGACTCCTTCGGGAGAGAGACCAGTGTCCCCGGGATCCAGTGCCTCTAAGCGAATACAGTGTCGCCCAGCACGGAGGCAGAGCTGACCACTCACCACCGCTGATGTAGAAATGCAGATGAGTAAGCCTTTAAGGAGGCAGATAAGTAAGCCTGTAAGGAGGCAGATGAGCAAGCCTGTAAGGAGGCAGATGAGTAAGCCTGTAATGAGGCAGATGAGTAAGCCTGTAATGAGACAGATAAGAAACATTGTAAAGTGGTGGTGTTTGTAATTTGACGCAAAAATCGCACAAGTTCGAATCCCACTACTGCTACAATAAAGAGGATGATTATATCAGTTGTAGCCTTGCTTGGGCCAGTCCGGCAACACCCACAGCCCACAGTTTGGGTTTGGGGATGCACTGAGGTAAAGTTTGGTGAAGCACCGCTCGGCGGAGTCCTGAAGTCCTTCCCCTTGCCTTGGCTGCATCCCCAGTGAACCCTCTCGGCGGAGTCCTGAAGGTTCTTTACCCTCACTGTAACAACGCCTTCTAAGTGACGAAGGCATGGACTGTACCCAGCCATCAATGACCTTGACACTACACGCACTGCACGCCCGTCACAAGCAAAGGCAAAGGCAACACTTATGACTCACTTTCAATTACTCACTTTAAAAAAATATATGTATCAGTTAAAGGAGAATATGTTAGCTACCATCACGTCGTTGCAGGTAACTCGAAGGCACTTATTCAGCACCAATGAGTGAGTGTTTATTACTTTTGAGCTCACTAAGCACCTTCCGTGACTCCCTAATACTCCTTAATGTCTGCCGAAACCCTATACATACTATCTTTCCCTCTCTTACTCTACTCCTTGCCTTATTTCTATCTCCTTTCCCTTTTCCTTCCACTCTCTCGTTGTCAGTTAAATGTCGGTGCTGTACGTAATATTTTGAAGAATATTCAGGTTTTATAATCATTCTTTCAAGTAATGTTTGTGTTATATTGATGATGATTCCAACATTACGTGGTTTTTAATGACGTGTTTACAGGGTAGAAAGATGTGTTTGGATCCAGTTGTATGAATGGAAAATATAAATGTTTTTTGGTCCACGTTACTCTCTGGTTAATCACAAAATATGGAAAAAAAAAATAGTATACATGTCGCGTTTCAGATTACACAGAATAAATAAAAATAAAAAAGACAAAAAAATAAAATTACAAAATAAACGGAAA